>JAODAL010054513.1:0-24582 GCA_025379985.1 Phyllomedusa bahiana
TTTTGGGGAAAATAGGGCACGGGGGTCCCCCGGGTCAACAAGGGTACAGTCAGTCAGTGCGGAGTTTGGGGGTAAAACACCTACCCGGGGTGTTGCAGTTTTTTGCCGACCCCAGAGGGGTTAAACTAACTATAGTAAAAAGGGGGGCAAAAAATTTTAAAGCTCCCCCGGGGGCCCTAACGTTGGCCCCACGGCCCTGCATATACATAGCAGTGTCCCCATACGTGTTTCAGACGTGTTGGTCCATCCTGTCCCAAACGCGTAGCACCCAAGGCAGCCCCTTTCGGCAGCAAGGTTCACCCTCTGCCGAAGACAACTCCTGTCTTTTTCTCTCTACCGGCCCAGATACCCTGCCCTGGCATATGGTGCCAGCAGTGTTCACCAGATGATTGTAAGAGACAACAGTTGCGTCTAGCCCCCCAAAGTCAAAATGCCCGTGCTGCTGTCCAATTTGGGTGGTACTGCAGTCCCCCCCCCTTTTCAAGTGGGGGGACTGGGCACCTTCAAAAAACGGGGCCAGGAAACTTCCATTCATTTCCCATTGAAACGCAGGGGTAGTGGCCCTCGGAAAAACCGAAAGTGGTGGTAGGGGCCGCCAAGGAGCGGGTCAAAGTAGGTTCCCATTTTTTTCACCAGACCCCGCCGCAAGGCAGGAGGATTTCGCGGGGGAAAATCTACCAGGTCATCCCCCTGGGCCGACTGTTTGCGGGTGGCAACCCGGGGCGAGCGAGGGGTACCAAATTAAGACGAAACTCTAGTCAAAGGTAAGCCAACAGGTCAGGGCGGGCGGGGAGATTCAAAGTCGGGTAACATAGCAGAAAGGTCGGGTACACCAGGCTCGGAGGGCCGCGGGGGGCCCGGGGGAATCCCCGGGGGGCCCCCCCCCGAGCCGCTGGGGGCCCGGAGGAGTCCCGTCCCCCCCCCCCCCCCCCCCCCCGCCCCCCCCCCCCCCCCCCCCCCCCCCCCCCCCCCCTGTCCCGGGCGCCCGGTCCCGGAACGCCCGGGCCCTGCGCCCGAGCGCCCGGGGCCCGGGGCCCGGGTTTCCCGGGGACTAATGTCCTGATTTTCCGGGTTTTGCTGGCGGTGCGCGGAGGGGGCCCCCTAGGCTGCGCTCCGCTGTTTCCCCCGGGCGGGCTGGAGCGCTGGGGCCTTCAGCCTGCCGGGCCCCCGGCCCTACTGGTGACGTGGGCGGGCGGGACGTCACTCCCCCGCGCCCCCTTTTGAGGGCGGCGTACGGAGCCGGCGGCACACGGAAACGGGGGTGGACGGGGACCGGTAAATGGCTGTTTGTTGTTTGTTTTTTTTTTAACTATTAAAGGGGGTCCCGGCTACAAGGGGGGCCCGGTTTAAAAGGGGGGTCCCTGGCTACAGGGGGGCCCGGCTTCAAGGGGGGGCCCGGGTCAAGGGGGCCCCGGTAAAGGGGGTTCCGGCTAAAAGGGGGCCCTGGTATAAAAGGGGGTCCCCGGGTATAAGGGGGGGCCCCGGCTACAAGGTGGGCCCGCTACAAGGGGGCCCCCGGGTATAAAGGGGGGGCCCCCGGTACAAGGGGGCCCTGACTGCCGGGGGCCCCGCTGGGGGGGATCCCCGGCTACAAGGGGGGTCCCCGGCTACAAGGGGGATCCCCGGCTACAAGGGGGGTCCCCGCTATAAAAGGGGGGCCTGGGTACAAGGGGGGTCCCGGCTATAAAGGGGGTCCCCGGCTACAAGGGGGTCCTGCTATAAAGGGGGTCCCCCGGCTACAAGGGGGGGCCCCGGCTTAAAGGGGGGGCCCCCGGCTCAAAAAGGGCCCCCGGCTATAAAAGGGGGTCCCTGGTACAAGGGGGGGCCCGATCAAGGGGGACCTGACTCAAGGGGGGGGGCCCTGGCTTAAGGGGGACCCCTTTGGGTACAAGGGGGGCCCTGGTTCAAGGGGGTCCCTGGCTATAAAGGGGGGGGCCTGGGTACAAGGGGGTCCCTGCTGCAAGGGGGGGGCCCTGATCAAGGGGGGTCCCGGGTACAGGGGAGACCTGACACAAGGGGGGGGGGGGGCCCCGGCTATAAAGGGGGGCCCGACTAAAGGGGGGGCCCCCGGCTACAAGGGGGGGATCCCCCCGGCTACAAGGGGGGTTCCCGGTACAAGGGGGGACCTGACTACAAAGGGGGGAATCACTGGTACAAGGGGGGCCTGAACCGGGGGTCCCCGGCTATAAAGGGGGGCCCCGGCTACAAGGGGGGCCCGGCTAAAGGGGGTCCCTGGTCAAGGGGTCCGGCTACAAGGGGGCCCGGCTTAAAAAGGGGCCCCGGGTACAAGGGGGGGCCCTGATGCAAGGGGTTTTCCCGGCTACAAAGGGGGTCCCTGGTATAAAGGGGGCCCCATACAAGGGGGGGTGGGTACAAGGGGGGGCCCTGGCTATAAAAGGGGGGCCCCCGGGTGCAAGGGGGTCCGGCTGAAGGGGGGGTCCCCGGTACAAGGGGGGGTCCCCGGTTTTAAGGGGGGGGCCCTGGCTACAAGGGGGGTCCCTGACTACAAAGGGGGGCCCCTGGCTAAAAGGGGGGGCCGGGGACTTTTAAAGGGGTTTCCCTGGTAAAAGGGGGGGCCCTGACTAAAAGGGGGGGTTCCGGGGGCTAAAAAGGGGGGCCCTAAATAAAAAAGGGGCCCCCCCTTCCCAAGGGGTCCCGGGCAAATTTAAAGGGGTCCCTGGCTACAAAGGGGGCCCCGGGACTAAAAGCGGGTCCCTGGTACCAAAAAGGGGGTTCCCCTGGCAAAAGGGAAAAACCCTGACTCCCAAGGGGGGCCCCCTGGCTCCCAAAAGGGGGGCCCCTGAATACAAGGGGGGCCCCTGACTAAAAAGGGGGGCCTGACTTCAAGGGGGGCCCTGACTTAAAGGGGGGGCCCAAATTACAAAGGGGGCCATGGCTCCCTAAAGGGGGCCCCTGACTAAAAAAGGGGGCCCTGGGCTCCCAAAAAGGGGGGCCCCTTGACTACAAGGGGGCCCCTGGCTACCAAAGGGGGGCCCCTTTAAATACCTACGGGGAGCCCAAAACTACCTACGGGGGGGCCCTGATACAAGGGGGCCCTGGCAAACCTAAAGGGACGTTTTGGGAATCCCTACGGGGGGGGCCCTTGCTAAAAAAAGGGGGCCCCTGGCTACCTAAATACAAAAGGGGCCCCGGGATCCCTTTACACAATAGCTAAAGGGGGGGCCTGACTTCCGACCCTAGCAAAAGGGGGGCCCCCCCTTAAACTCCCTTTTTTAACTACCTTAAGGGGAACCCAAACTGCCTGCAAAATCCCTAAAAGGGGGCCTTTTTGACTGCCTGTATACTATTTCAGGGGAACCCCCCTTAAACTGCCTGTATATCCCAAAAGGGGGGGTCCTAACTGCTTGACCCAAATTTTTAAAGGGGGAAAATAATTTCCTACGTTTTCCCTAACTGGAGAAACCACCTCCCTACAGACGGGGGCCCCTTGCCTATTTCCCCACCCTTCCTGGGGGTCTTTTTCTCCCTACCTGGAAATTTAAAATTTGAGAGGGAAGCAGCCCATAGTTTTTAGCTTTAATCTCCAGGGATTTAGTCCTCCCCCCACCCTCCAAAACCATTGGGATACTGGGCCCTCTTTTTTAGGGCTTGTACCCCCTCCCCCCCCGGGGGAAGTTTGTACAGAGGTGGGGTTAGAATTAAAGGGGAGGGGGGGACCTGGAAAAATTGGGGGAATTTAAGATATTTGTGTGTAATTTCTGCGGGGATGAGCTGTGTCCGGGACAAGTCCCCTTCAGGGCCGGGTGGGAAAAAGTTTTCGAGAAAAAAGGGGAAAAAGAAAGACTTTAAAAGAACGACTCGATAAAAACTCTCCCGGGGAGTCCCTGATTTCAGGGGTTATGTTTCTTCTATATTGGATCCCGTGCTGGGATTTAAATGTAATGTTTATGTGACCCGAGTGGTGTTGCCTCTATGTGGGTTTTCTTTTATTTGGGGGTGTTGCGGTTTTTTTCCGAGCTGGTGTTGACCTTATGTTTGGGCTCTATATGGCGTGTTGGGGAGGGTTTTACCCTGGCTGGTGTCAGATTAGTGGTCTCTATATTTGGGGGTGTTGCAGGTTATACCTTTAGGGTGGTGGGCTGACTTCTATGTGGTCTCTATATGGCGGTTTTTTTTAAAGGGTTTTACCCGAAGTGGTGTTGACCTCTATGTGGTCTTAAAATGGCAGTGTTGTAGGTTTTAAAATTGGCGGTGTTGACATCTATGTGGTTCTATAAAGGCAGTGTTGTAGGTTTACCTGAGTGGGTTTTCTGACCTTATTTGGTCTCTATATGGTGGTGTTGTAGGTTATACCTGAGCTGGTGTTGACCTTTTATGTGGTTCTATATGGAGGGATTGTAGGGGTTTACCCGAGTGGTGTCTGAGCTCTATGTGGTCTCTATATGGTGGTGTTGTAGGTTATACCTGAGCTGGTGTCTGACATTATGTGGTTCCATTTTGGGGGTGTTGGGGAGGGTTTTTATGAGCTTTGGGGTTGAACCCTCTATGTGGTTCCATATGGTGGGGTTGGGAGGTTTTTTCTGAGCTGGTGTCTGACCTCTTTGTGGTCTCTTTTTTGGCGGGTTTTTTTGTAGGGTTTTACCTGAGTGGGTTCTGACCTTATATGGTTTTCTATATTGGGGGGGTTTTGGTGGGTTTTCCCCGGCCCCCCGGTGTTGAACCTAATGTGGTCCCCATTTTGGGGGGTAGGTTATTTTTTTTTTCCCTTTTGGGGTCGCACTCCCTTGGGGGGTCTCCAAAATGGTGGTGTTGTAGGTTGTTTTTGGCTGGCGTCTGACCTTTATGTGGGCTCTATATGGGTGGTGTGGTTTTTGGGGCTGGTTTTTTGCCCCCTATTGGTCTCTTTATGGGGGGGTTGTAGGTTATTAAACCCGAAAATGGTGTTGCCTCCATTTTGGGGCTCTATATGGTGGTTTTTGTAGGTTATACCTGAGCTGGGTCTGACATCTATTGGTCTCCATATGGTGGTGGGTTTTAGGTTGTACTGAGTGGTGCTGACCTCTATGTGGTCTTATTTGGTGGTGTTGGAGGTTATACCTTTAGCTCGTGTCTGACCTCTATATTTGGGCTCTATATTTGGGGGTGTTGTAGGGTTTTACCTGAGCTGGTTTTTTACCTCTATGTGGTCTCTATATGGCGGTGTTGCGGTTATGTCGGCGCCGGTATTAAAGCCAGGGTTTCTTTTGCCCTGATTGACCCGTGATAGGGGTTACACTTTTACTTTCTTGTGGTGATTTTTTTTAGAAGGTGGTGAGGTGCGTGACCCAAAAGAAAAAGTGTGGGGGGATATTGTTTGTGGGTGGAGGGGGATATTTTATGTGGGTGGGGGGGGGATATTGTATGTGGGTGTAGGGGGGGTATTGTATTTGGGTGGGGGGGATATTTTTTGGGGGGGGGGGGGATATTGTATGTGGGGGGAGGGGATATTGTATGTGGGCTGGTGGGGAGGGATATTGTATGTGGGTGGAGGGGGATATTGTATGTGGGGGGAGGAGGATATTGTATGTGGGGTGGGGTGAGGATATTGTATGTGGGGGGAGGGGGGGAAATTTTATGTGGGGGGAGGAGGATATTGTTTGTGGGTGGGGGGGGGATATTGTATTTTGGGTGGAGAGGGGGTTTTTGTATGGTTTGGGGGAGGAGGATATTGTATGGGGGGAAAGGAAAGGGTATTGTATGTGGGTTTGGGGGAAGGGGTATTGTATGTGGGGGGGAGGGGGATATTGTTTTGGGCTATTGGAGGGGGATATTGTATGTGGGCTATTGGGGGGGGATATTTTTGTGGGCTGGGGGGTGGAAATTTTATGTGGGCTGGGGGGGGGATTTTGTTGTGGGTGGAGAGGGATATTGTATGTGGGTTTGGGGGAGGATATTGTATGTGGGTGGAGGGGATATTGTATGGGGTGGAGGGGCTATTGTTGCGGGGGGAGTGGGTATTGTTTTGTGGGTGGAGGGGGATATTGTATGGGGGCGAGGGGAGGGGGATATTGTATGGGGTGGAGGGGATATTGTATGGGGGGGGAGGGGGATAGTGGTGGGGGGTGGGGGGGGGATTGTGTATGTGGGGGAGGAGGATATTGTATGTGGGGGGGGGGATATTGGGTTTTGGGGGGGGGGAGGTTTTTGTATTTGGGTGGAGGAGGGGTATTGTTGTGGGGGGGGAGGAGGATATTGTATGTGGGTGGAGGGGGTATTTTTTTGTGGGTGGGGGGGGATATTGTATGCGGGTGGAGGAGGATAATTTTATGGGGTGGAGGGGGATAAATTTTATTTCGGGTGTAGGGGGATATTGTATTTTGGGTGGGGGGGGGAAATTTTGGTGGGGGGAGAGGGAAAATTGTAATTTGGGGGGGAGGAGGGGGTATTGTATGGGGTTTAAGGGGGATATTGTTTTTGGGTGGAGGGGGTAATTTTTGTGTGGGGGGGGGGGGATATTGTATGTGCGCGGGGGGGGGAGGATATTGGTTGTGGGTGGGGGGGGGATATTGTATGTGGGGTTTGAGGGGGGTTTTTGTATGTGGGTGGAGGGGGATCTTGGGATGTGGGTGGTGGGGGAAATTTTTATGTGGGTGGAAAGGGGGTATTGGGTTTTGGGGGGGGGGGGATATTTTTTGGGGGTGGAGGGGGATATTGTATGCATGTGGGGGGGGGGCCTATTGTATGTGGGGGGAGGGGGAATTTTATGTGGGTGGAGGGGGATATTGTTTGGGGGGTGGAGGGGATAAATTTTATGTTGGGGTGGAGGGGGATATTGTATGTGGGTTTGGGAAAGGGATATTTTATGTGGGCGGAAAGGGGGGTATTGTATGTGGGTGGAGGGGGATATTGTATGTGGGTGGAGGAGGGGGTATTGGGATGTTTGGGGGGAGGGAGTTTTTGTATGTGGGTGGAGAGGATATTGTATGTGGGGGGAGGGGGGATTTTTATGTGGGGGGAGGAGGATTTTGTATGTGGGTTGGGGGGAGGATATTTTATGTGGGTGGAAAGGGGGGTATTGTTTGGGGTGGGGGGGGGAAATTGTATGTGGGTAGAGGGGATATTGTATTTGGGTGGAGGGGATTTTGTATGTGGGTGGCGGGGGGATATTGTATGCGGGTGGAGGGGGGGAAATTGTATTGTGGTGGGGGGGGATATTGGTTGTGGGGGGAGGGGGATAAATTTTATGTGGTTGGAGGGGGATATTGTATGTGGGTGGAGGAGGATATTGTATGTGGGTGGAGGGGATATTGTATGTGGGTGGGGGAGGATATTGTATGTGGGGTGAGGGGGTATTGGGTATGGGGGGGGGGGGGGATATGGATGGAGGGTACTTGCCCCGTGTCTATGATGTGTTTGACTTGACATATGGTGCTCTCTTGTATTGTACTTCACAATACACTTCTGTTTTGCACACTTTTTATGTAGTAAAATGGGGGATTTAATCCGAGGGCCGGGGAATATTTTAGGTTACATAGGGTGGGCCCCCAAGATCATTCCCCCCGTGGGCCCCAGAACCCCCCCCCGACATGGGTACACCGGGCAGAAGGGGGAAATGATGAAAAAGGGAAAAATTGGGGTGCAGGAATTTAAAAAATTTTTAACCCGGGGGGGAAATTTTTGAACGGGGAAAATTGGGTGAACAGGAATAATATTTTAACAGGGGGAAAAAATGAAAAGGGGGGGAAAATTTATTTAACAAAAGGGAAAAAAATATATTAACGGGGGAAAATTTTTGAAAAGGGGGAAATTTTATGAAAAGGAATAAAATAATTTAAAGGGGAAAAATTTTTTGAACAGACAAAAGGGCCCTTAACGATTTTTGAGATCCGAGTGGACCCGGATGATTTTCCCCGGGGGAAATGGGAAATCACAAAACGGGAAGAAAATGCTCAATCAGGTTGGTTTAAGTCTTACACCCTCTGCCCCAAAACATTCTAAAAAAAGGGGCAGGAAACTTTGCATGCACTTCAGCCGTTTTACACCACCCAAACAAAACCCCCCCTTAAGCGGCCCCGCGGGGGACCCGGGCTTTCCACCAACATAGGCTGTTATGTGACTTTTCCAAACTTTTGAATTCCCGCCTCCATATTTTGTAACGACTCAATGAACAGAGAAAGGCTATTAATGGTTTATTGATGATCCACGCGGACAGGAGTACACCCCTGTGTAATTTTAATGTTGGACAGTGGCAGCTCATGCGTAATACCTGCCGTTTGCTAAGGCCCTTTCATGCGGACATGCGTTATTTGTCAGTCGCCAGGACTACAGGATGAATAACGTCATTCCACTGATTCATATAATAACACCAAGAAAATCCAGACCTTGGGAGTATAAGAGGTTCAGAACAACGCTGAACCCACCACATAATGCACCCCTCTCAAAGTAACATGTAAAGACCGAAGCAAAAACTGAGAGTCACGGGTATAAATACAAAATATACCTTTATTGATTACAAACAATTAAAAACAGTCGTATAAGTAAATATAAGTGTCCGTAAGATTCCAAGATAGAAATGGGTGGCCAGGGTGAATATGCAGGCAAGAGAGATAGAATATTGTCATTATGAGATAATTACTAAGCAATAGATCATATTCCCAAGGGTGGTGAAGAACATCGTAAATAAATGCAAAATTAGGCATGCGTATCAACACACCCAGGGAAGTGAAATGTATTGCAAACAAGGTAATAGAATCTCTTACCGGCAATTCACCCCGTCCAACGCCCTCCCCAACGCACGTTTCGCGTCAATTGACGCTTCCTCAGGGGGATAGTGACTAGTCAATCCCAGCAGTTTAAATAGTCTCACACAAATGGCGCCATAGATGCAGGACAGTGATCGGCGCAGGCGCAGTGCTCGGAGACGGCCGCGTCAATGCCCCACTTCCGGCGACGACGCCATGGCGCGCATGCCCAGAATATCACATTTCCGGACATGCGCACCACGCGTAAGGGTCGCCAGGAGCCGGGCAGACGCCGCACCGTCCGCACCGCGCGTGCGCACAGTCCTGCAGAGAGGCGGAGAATTTAAAGAGACAGATAATAAACTGCAATGAAAGATTATTAGATACAAAATATAGTAAATAAGGGCTGACGCCAAGATAATTACAGCATATCTCTATGCCGTGGTAGTCAAAAGAGCATTGCTCCAACATAGTCAACAAAAATGTAACAGTATATATCATCATTGTTAGGCGTCAGAAGGCTACATATGAAATGACCACAGCAATAATAAGTCGCGTGACTGGTTGCAAACGTCAGTCCGGAATTTCTTCCATAGAGACGGAGGGATAGTCGACAGAGCCACTACAGAAAAAAGTGTAAAAAATACATTTAAAAATAGAACATAAAAAACTATAAAAACAAAAATTCAAAGGGAAGGAGACAAAAGCAAAAAGCAAAAACAAAAACAAACAGGAGAAGAAAAACCACAAATAAATGCTAGAGGGACAAGAGAGAGAAGCAAATAGCCATGGTAAAGGAGAATATGCGTGTATATACATATAAATAATTGCAAAGGGACTATAGATATGGGGAGAAATCCAGTTTCTCATTGAGCCCAGTGGGAGCCAAGGAATTGAGAGTAGTAATCCACTTGGTCTCCCGTTGTTGTAGTGCCTTCATGATGTTGCCCCCTCTAATCCCAAGATGTACAATGTCAATCCCACAGGCTTTCAATCCTTTCGGATTGCACCCGTGATATTTCAGAAAGTGTCTAGGTAAGGTTTTAAGTTGAGACACATCATCACAATCACTTGCTGCCGAGATGTCACGGACATGCTCACGAATTCGTATTTTCAATTCCCTTGATGTAATCCCAATGTATATTTTCTGACAGGGACACTGAACCATGTAGACAACATTTTTTGTACTGCACGTAATATAGTGCAGGATCGAAAAAACACGTGATTTGTCAGAGGTGCTAAAGGTGTTAGTACGAATCATGTTGCAACACGCAACACAATTCCCACATGGAAAGAAGCCACGTTTGGGGCCCCTCGTAGAAAAGGGATTGAGTTTTTCCACCACGTAGTGGCTCGATACCAATTTATCTCTTAAATTGGGAGCCCTACGGGCTGTCATAAGGGGATAGTCCGAAATTTCCTTCGCCAAGAGGGGATCCGTTTTGAGTATGTTCCAGTGTCTGCCAAGAATTTTGCGGATGTTAGCCCATTGTTGGTTATAGGTGGTAATGAACCTAGTTTGCCTATCTCCATTGCTGGTTGTTTGGCTGTCGCACAATTGTCTTGATTGTAAAAGTTGATTCCTAGGTGTTTTTTTAGCCCTAAAATATGCCTGTTTCATGGATCTTTTACTGTAACCCCGTTCACAAAACCGTTCCTTTAGGTCTATAGATTGGGCCTCAAAATTAAGGCCATGTGAACAGATACGGCGCATGCGCAAAAATTGCCCGGTCGGGATGGCTTTTATAGTGGCCGGGTTATGGACCGAGGAGGCATGTAGGAGGGAATTGACGGATGTATTCTTACTGATTCATGTTGTCATGGACAGCGGTAGTGGATCCACTGGACCACCGCAAGCGATGGCAATAGCCACGCAAGGGGGCGGGGTCTAAGTAGGTCCCGGTTTTCACCAGAGCCCGCCGCAAAGCGGGATGGACTTGCTGCGACGGGAGTCCACCAGGGAGTCTACCAGGTCAGGACAGCCGGCAAGGATTGTGGTCAAGGGACGGAGGCAAGAGGTACGGTACACGGATATGACAGACGAGGCTGAAGGAAACCTTCTCTATAGGCTCAAAAAATTATTATTAGTATTATTTATTTTATAGTCATGGAGGCGGTTGTGTGAGGAGCCTTTTCCATTACAAATGTAGCTAAAGAATTTCCCCAGCTTTCAAAATCTGGACACCTGGATAATAGTTCAGCAAACTTTTCCTTTATCACCTGTGTTATCTGTTCATGAACAAATGAACGTTTATCAACTTGCTTTCTTAAACCACTTGAAATCTGTGTGAATGTAATTTGTTCCACCGGTAACAGGGGAGGGCCTACAGAAGGACTTGTGTTTTTAGTTTCTGTAAGTTGGACATACGATTCACATTCTTCATACTGAAGAAGTTCATACAAAGCCAGTTTTGCAGCATTTGCTTTTGCTTCTTTTTTGTCCCATTCCAGTTTTGTACTGAATTCAATCAACAATGGCACAGAATGCAAAATAAGCACCTAAAACATTCCCTATAGTTATTGTCTCCTTCAGTTCAAGTTCCATACGGTGCATTTGAACAAACTGGTGTAACGCAGAAACTGGATTCAAACCACCACGTTTATACTTCATGAGTGTGTGATTGTCACTGCTGTCCTCCTCCACGGTCTCGGTCTCCCACTCTGCAAACTCTCCCCTCTCCAATCTGTCCTGAATGCAGCAGCCAGGCTTGTCTTTCTCTCCAGCCGCTATACTGATGCCTCTAGCCTGTGTCAGTCACTGCACTGGTTGCCCATCCAGTACAGAATACAGCATAAACTAATCACTTTCACCCATAAAGCTCTCCACAGCGCTGCACCCCCCTACATCTCCTCCCTCATCTCTGTCTACCACCCTGCCGCTCTCTCCGCTCAGCTACGGACATCAAACTACAGACCACAATCATACGAACTTCCCATGCCCGTCTTCAAAATTTTGCACGTGCTGCACCCGTTCTCTGGAACATCCTACCACGTACCATCAGACACAACCCCAGCCTTCGCAGTTTTAATAGTGTCCTGAAAATACATCTTCTTAGGTAGGCTTACCAAAACCCCTAATTGCTAACCCACACCTTCTATCATACACATTTCTGTCACTCCCTACACTAGGGCAATCACAGGCACTTATCTGTATATAGATGTACTGGTGGCAGGTTCACACAATTTTTTTTGTAAACTACCTCATGTTTATGAAACAAGGCTGGACCATTGTAAACTTAGCACTTCTCCCCCTTTGTTTCCCCCAGGCACCCTCATAGATTGTAAGCTCCTGCGAGCAGGGCCCTCACACCTTGGGCGACATGTATAAACGGGCTTTTCGCCTGTTTTTTGGAGTAACCTGCGCCTCCCGGCCCGATTCCCCCTGTCGGCGCGGGGTCAGTGTTGGGCGCAGGTTCGCCACTTTAGCTGCGCCCCCATAAGGGGGGGCAAAGGGTGCGGTGTGAGCGCGGTGTGGGGTTTCCGGGGCCAGGAGGGCCCGGGCTCGAAAACCCCGGGCATGTACGATCGGGCTCGCCAAAGCCGGCGCAATGACGTCTGCAGCTCGCAGGCAGACCTGGTTTTTTTTGTCTAAATGCTCCGGGGGAAAGGCGAAGTAAGCAAGAAGGAACATGCGGGGGAAAAATATAAAAAAACGCAAAAAAATTCGGTCTCAGTCCGTGCGGATGGAGTATGATTCAAAAAATCTCCTTTATAAAGGCGGAAAACATTTTCAAAAAAGACCCAAAACCCCTCAAAAAATAAAAAAAATAAAAAAAAATCATTTTCCCAAAAAAATTAGAAGGCGCAATATCAAGAATTGGGATATTGGAAATTCCCGGGGAAATACAGAAATTCAAATTCTGAAGCTATTTCATTGCGTCAAAAACCCGGCCAATAAAATAGGAGCGACAGTAAACCCATTATACCTATGGGAAGTTTCAACCTAAAAATAAAAAGGTGGGACATTTCAAAAGACAGTAAAAATGCTGAAAAGGCTGATTGGTTGAGCTAGGGGGGGTTTGGGCTTACCCCAGCCAATCAAGGCGAGCGATTCTCAATTGTGGTCTATGGGAGAGGGGCATGCAATCTCGGCTTTCGCGCCGACAGAATTCAAATTGTTTAAGCTCTTTGATTTGGGCGGGAGAAAAGCCAATCGAATAGGGGCGCAAAGACCCCTTATATCCTAGGGGAGTATTGACCAAAACAGAAAAGGAGCGAAGGGCCCATTCAACCTATGGAGGAATATTGGGCCAATCAAATAAAGCGACAGGGACCTTCTACCCATTGACCCAAACATATTCAAAAGGGGGGCAGTTCAAAATACATAAAAAGGCGAAAAAAAAGCTGATTGGTTGAAGCGGCGGGGGGCTGTCCAAACTTTTGCTAATCGTGCGCGAGCTACTTTCTCATAGATTCTATGGGGAAAAAAATTCAGAGCGGTCGTGATTGGCAATTTGGGGGGGGTTTTTGGAAAGGGGGGAAAGAGGGCGCTTATGGGCAATGAACGAAAAAACTTCATGGGAAACAAAAATGATAAGACTACAGAAATTGTCCGACCCAAACAGAAAAGGTACCCTTTTGAATATGTATTTCCCCCCCAATTCTTTCATTGCAAAACCCGATGAGCGCCCCGGGCTCGGGGACAAAAGCGTTGTTCGGGATAGAATTGATTTATGTTTTTTAGAATGTTTGAGCTCTTTTCAAAAAATTTTTTTCAACTAATAAAAAAGATTCTTTTAATCATACTCCGCCCCATGGGGTTGAGAGCCGGATTTATTGTGCCGTTTCCATAACTACAATGGAGAAGAGCTCGCGCTCTGATTGGCTGGACAGCCAAGCCCCTGCTAGTTCAAAACCAAACGCTCTTTTCTGCATTTTACTGTTTTTTTGAACTGTCCCGCCTTTGATTTTGATTGGGTTCAAACTTCTCCATAGATATAAAGGGGGCCCCGTCGCTCCTATTCGATTTTGGGCGGGATGGGCCAAGCCCCCCCTAAAATCGCCAATCAGCTTTTTTTTTTTTTTCTGCATTTTTTCTGTATTTGAACTTTTTCCCACCAAAATTCGATTGGGCAATAGTTTCCATAGGTTTTAATGGTTCACGTCGTCCTATTCGATTTGGGCCCGGTTTTTGCCGACCCAAAGAGAAAAGCTTTCAGAATTTGAATTATGTATTTCCCGGCAATTTCTAATATCCCAATTTTGAATTAGGATATTGGAAAGTGATTTTTTTTTTAGTATTTTTTATTTTTGAGGTTTCAGCTCTTTTTCTGAGAATGTCGAACGCCTTTATAAAGGAGATTTTTGATTCATACTCAGCACAGACATTTGGAATGATTTCTCGATGTTCTCCAGAATTTATAGCATCGGAACATATTTTCGATGCATTCCCGCACGGAGCCTAAGTCCCGCACTGCGCCCATGTCCCTGCACTGTGCCCCACACACTGGCGAGGCGCAGGGAACTTTTCCCCGCATGTATGAGCGCACCTCCTTGGACGGCGAATCTTAGGCGCAGCCCCGCACTGCGCCTCAGTCCCCGCACTGCGCCCCACACACTGGTGAGGCGCGGCGGACTTTTCCCCGCATGTATGAGTGCACTACCTCGGGCGGCGAATCATAGGCGCAGCGCCGCACTGCGCCTCAAACACTGGCGAGGCGCGGCGGACTTTACATGGAATGTATGAGCGCACCCAGTCCCCGAAATAAATCAGGCACATATTTCACCGGAAAACCGGCGGAAAGGTGCGCCCCGACGTGGCGAGATTCATACATGTTGCCCCTTGTGTCTCATCCGTAAGTAGCTCTCACTGTGTAATGTCTGTCTTTTGTCTGTAATTATACCCTCTACATTGTAAAGTGCTGCAGAATATGTTGGCGCTATATAAATAATGATTATTATTATATTATTATTATTATTATTATTAACACAGAAACTGGATTCAAACCACCATGTTTATACTTCATGAGTGTTTGATCGTCACTGCTGTCCTCCTCAACGGTCTTGGTATGCAGAGGCTGACCGCTTGCCAAAAAACCTCCCATGCCACTCTCCACATCAATACTGCAAGAAGCAGGGGATGTCTGCCCCACCTCTTCGTTGCCAAGTAGCTGCTGACTGTCCTCAAATTGTTCGTCCTCGCTGTATAGTGGCGCTGAGCCCAGACCACATACTAGTTTTCTGGCTGAGGGACCCGAACGGGACAGAGGCGGGTTGAGGACAGGTGAGGGCCGCTGACCTGTTCCCGGGCCATGCCAACTAAGAGTTGTATCTGATGAACCCACCGCTAGGGTTGTCAGATGTCATCTGGGATGAAGTTGATGACCTACTCAACCAATCAAGAACCCTTGGGTTGCTGATCAACACACGGCCGCTACATGACACCAGCAGTTCTGGCCTCACCGAGTGACCCCTGCTGCGACGTCCCCTTACTGTGCTGTGACCTGTGCCTGCTCCAGGAATGTTTGTGCCACTGCCACTCGCATGTGAAGAGCCTGCCACCTCTCTGTCTGACATACTGTTTGTTCAAAAATTTACAGACTCTGTTTAATAAAGATATCTGTATATGATAAATACACACCCTGTATTTGACTCCAAATGAACCCACTACGAAGCTTGGGTAACCCTTGGATATAAATTATGCTACACAAATGGCCAGGAAAAATTTACTTGTATGTGCCATTTAAAAACTCTGTGTATTTTACTAAATATAAAAGCAAAAAAACAGGCTTAATTAACCTTTGGATATAAATTTTGCTACAGGAAAAATGTTTTCTTTGGCGTTGAAAAACACCGTTTCTTATACTGACTACAATAGCACAAACACGCTTAATTAACCCTTGGATAAAAATTATGCAAAAGAAATGAGCAGCCAAAAATTAACTCGTATGTGGATTGTAAAAATACTGTTTCTTTAACTGAATACAACAGCAAAAACAGGCTTAGATAACCATTGGAAATTCAATGTGCTCAAGAACTGAGCAGATAGCATTAAGATGTATATGCAGCTGAATTAGACGCACACTGGACTTCAATTCCAATACCCCACAAAATCAAAATTAGAACGTAAGAGAAGCAATCTCTGAGAAAAGCTGTGACACCCCCCAAAAAATCGCTGTATAAAAGTTATTTCTTTTGTGTGAGATCTCAGCTAGAGCTACTGCAGCAGCTACAACATGGCAAAGAGAGTGGAGTGTGAGCTGCTAGCGTCGCGTCCGGACTTATATAGTGCGGTGACGTCACAGAATCCCGCCAGTCTCTGATTGGCTTCATCTCTGCACATGTCATTGAGGGTCCTCCTTCTTTCCTCCCAGACTTCTTTGCCCCATGCAACGCCATGTGCTTGCAGCCATTTTATCAATAAAAAACACGCTTCGTTCCCGCGAATTACTCCAAACTTTGACTTTGTTCAGAATCTAAGTTTTCCTGAAATTCTAAACGAATTCCACTTTGTTAGAATCGATTCGCCCATCTCTAGTGCTTTTATTTAAACGTAAGTGTGCTCAACATACAGCCATCTTGTTTTCAAAGTAACATTCATTTGTATTTGTTTAAAAGGACCTTTGATGTAAAAGATATATTTTTGTTAACTCCTTAATGACCGGCCCCTGACTACAGTCGGCAAGCAGGGTGACTTCTTTCTGCAGCAATGTCTAGAGACCTCTCTACCTGCTTCTTAGTAATGGTGCCCCCTTCTGAGTAATTATGCCCACTTTATGCCTTCAAATAGTAATAAAGTTCCTTTTCAGTAATAAAGTTACCTTCTCAGTAATAATGCCATGTCAGTGCCTTTTTCTCAATGACAATGCTCCCTTTGTGCCCCCACTTAGTAATAATGCCCCCTCTCTCCTTAATAGTACTTTTTCTCTGATAGTGTCCCTTCTTCCCCCCTTCTCTCTAACAATGCCGTTTCTGTCCCACCTTTTTTGTAATAAAGCCCTTTATGTGCCCCTTCTCTCTATAGTGTCCTTTTTCTCTATTTGTGACCCTTTCTCTCTTTTAGCACCCACCTTTGCCCCTTCTCCCTAATAGTGCCCACTATTCTCTTATAGAGTAGTGCGCACTTTGCAGCCCTTAAAAGAGAAAAAAAATTCATGTAACTCTCTCCAGTTGGATCTTTCTATGGCCGGCTCTAGTTTGTGTTGTCCTCTCATAGGCCGCAGGCAGTTTCAGGACTGTGGCCTATGAAGACACAGACTGGGTGCAAGCTGAGAAGGTGAGTGCCTTGGCACAGGCAGTGCGACACAGTGACGTCATTTCACCATCTGTGTCAGGCCACTGATGGCTTTAGTGCCCACCCAGAGTCTCATAAGTTGCAGGCCTAAACAAACATGTGTCCTACTAGATGAGAAGGCAGGGAAGGGAAACAGAGGCTTTCTACTCTGAAGTAGTTTTCAACTGTACCTTATTCTACCATGTGGATACTGTTAAAAGTGACACTTACTGAGGCCCCCAGGAAAAAAATCCAGGACATGCACCCGAGATGCCTGGTGTAGACCCGGCCACTGCGGCATCTGTCCAGTTGGGCAGGTCGCCAATCGATCATGGTCAACATGTTGCAGACTTATTTTGTGGTGGGTTTCACCTCATACCTCATATGTATTATGCTTCAAATTTGCTGTGGGTTTCACTCTATGCACTGCAAAAGGTGAACTCTACAGTAACAAACCTGCAGCATTATTGACATGCTGTGAATTAGAAAATCCTGTTTTTTCCACTACATAGGATTTTATAAAACCCCATCCACATATATTGTTATATAAATTGCTTAAAATTTTCACTCTGGAATCCAGAGCCATTTTACCATTCTTTGCTATTTGTTTAACTTTGGACCTAGTATCTAGAAGGACTACATATTAGTATGTTAGTTTACAAATAAATACATTTCAGAAAAATTGTGGAGTTCCTGGCAAAAATTCAATGTGATACCTTAAGATTTATGCAACAGATTGTAATTTTGTAGCAGTGTTTTCATGGGTCAGCCTTATTTCAAAGAGGCAAATGTCTCGGCTGCTCATTGCAGAATCCATTGGGTTCCCACTTTTAAGAAGTGACATGCCCTTCCTTTTTTCCCCATGTTTCAGATGTCAAATCCACAGCAGGAAAAATCCACGTTGTGGTCAGTTGTGTGAACTTCAACAAGGATTCCTATTTAAACAATGGGCTTTGTTAACTTACCCTACATGTGAACATATCTTAACAATATGTGGATAGAGCAGTATCAATCAAGAAAAAAAGGAACAATACATTTAAATTTGTTTTGCCAAAAGCTAAAATCAAAATATGAATATGTGGCCAATCAATTAGTAAGAGGCAGAGTTGTGAAACTTCTTGCTGTGCCAGTATCCAAGGCATTATCAAATAAATAAGAAAAAGGAAGAAATAAAATGGTAGAAGGACAAAGAAAAGAGCGTGTGGGGTGTCTTGGGTGTGATTCATTCACTGTCAAACTGTTAAGATTTTTCTCTACAAACTGCACAGAAATTGAGTTTTCATGATTCCTGTGGTGAGCAGCCAAAATGTTTTTTTGGAAATGAAGCAGGCAGCTATCTATACGTGACAGTAAATGTTTAAGTTTGTGTTCTCAGCAAGAATATGTACCAAGGAAAAGTACATACATTACATATTATGTTCTATATCATAGACAAATGTGCCCACTGTGTATTGAAGTGCCACCCATGTGTAAAACACAAGCCATAATTACTCTGCATCAAGTGAAGCTCTACATTGGAGCCACATTCAAACTTTAAGAATGAGAAATTCCACATGTAACATTATTATCAGCAGCCTAAACTTTTCCGTATATATTGGAGGAAATCTCATATTCTTCTGCTTGCCCTAGAGACGCACCACAAGACATAGACTATGTCTTCAAGTTCATTGATTGACTACATACTGCTGTAAAAGGCAACTTGTAATTTGCACATGGGTCTGCAGGACATCTTAACATTTGCAGCAGTATAATTTTTGAAATGTTCTCTGAGATAAAGGGAATTATATAAACAGTGAAATATATTAGGAATGCAAAAGTGTGAAGAAATGTTGCATAACTCAATAGTACAAGCTTATTTAAGAAACTTTGTAATATATCTTATTAGAGAAAATGCCCCTTTCTCCACTTATCAGGTTCCTAACCTCCATCGTTCAGTGCAAAAGTACTAAAAATATGTATATTTCATAGATCAGCTCACTGAAGTATCAAGTTAACTGCTGCCCATAGAAGTCTATGGAGAGTGAAGGTGGATGCAGACGGCAGTGGCTGTTGCAAGACAGAGACAAAAAAAAAGCCCCTAAAAGCGAATAAATGTTCTCTCTCATCTAATGTTTATACACCCCAAAAATTCCCTTTAGGGTCGCTAGTCTAAAGGCACTAAAAAGATGTAGAGAGCAGATTTTTGTGTGTGGTGTTTTTATGGGGAAAGGATGATAAAAGCGCAATTTTTCCTCCCTCTAGCTCAAGGACAGCTGAAAATTAGACATAAAGTAGAATCTTCTGAGGGGTTTGAGGGGAAAACTGTTGGAAAATGCTGTATATTATTAATATAATGACCAAAATGACTTATACTATTCATTTACAAACACATAACAGTACAGGTATGGTTTTAAAAAGCAATTACTGTACATTTGAATTTTACCTTTAAACGGAGTGCATTATTTATTTCATTGCAATTGCTTCAACTCCTTGCGGGCTGTTCCACTTTTTGTCTTGTGGACATGAACACTATTTCCATTTTGCTTCTTTGCATTCCACTTTTTACTTTTTGTATGGCATATATCAATTGTTTCAATTGCGCATATTTTTACTTACTTTCAATTTCTGCGGCGCTATTAATGCGCTTGAAATTGACTACGGGCCATTTTAAAATGTACCCTAGGTTCATACATGGCACCCTATATATTTATTTTAAAGAATGCTATGGTCCTGATCATGCCAAATAGGTATATATTATATATTTTATTGGGACTTATGTTTGATTAAGTTTATTCATCGTAAAATGCTTATTTTACCATTTTTTACTTACTTTATTTACCTTACCTTTATTTACTTTATTTACCTTTTTTTTTTATTTTAAAGGGGAAAATTTTTATTTTTTATTTAAAATATATTACAGCTACTGTAGCCGTATAAGTCCTGAGGGGGTCCTCAATGTCTCTTATACTAGTTATATTATATGAGCATCTAACGAGAAAAGTTGAAATCGCGCCGATTTCATTTTACGGGGTTTTCCGATTTAAACTTTTTTTTTTCCCCCTTAAAATCAAAAAACAATTGGATTTTTTTCTTATCGCCCATTTTCCACAGTTTCCTTACTTTTGGGGGCCCAACCAATCAGCGAAAGCACAGAGGGAGGTATAAACGCACCAGGGGGGGGGTTTAGGGACTCACCCGCAAAAAATCACATGACCTTGTTTTATCTATGTCATGGCACTTCCTGCTTACTGCCATTAACTTCCACATTGTGAACAGAACAGGTAGCTGTCTCTCTGCTCAGCTTTTTTAGAAGCTATAACACTCTTTCCCAGGGTTTTTTACTACGAAAGGCGCAATAATTAGTTAGGAGGGTACAGCAAGATTGGCAATTCACATATTAGTCAAGATTGGGAAATGCTGCAGTTTCCAAACTTCCTTGGTTTTAATTTCTGTGGGTGAGGGGGGGCGCTTGGGTTGGGGGGGCAGCTCTCCGGACACAATACATTAATCCTCATACAAAAACTCTGTGGGGAAGCAGCAATTTTAAATCTGCATTGCCCTAAAATACGCAAGCAGTTTTTGAGAAGGGGCCCCCCTTTGGTTGGGGGGAACTCTGCATCACCACAGCTATGCAATCCTCAAAAAATCACTGTTCTATATAGTTTAAATTTTTGGGAAAATGTCATTCCTTGTCACAATGTCTGCTCAGTGTAATAGGGGAGCCAGTTACAGGGCACTTTGGAAACAGCCCAAACCGAAAAAGCTTTTATATAAAGTTTTTGCAGAAAACTTCATTCCGTTTCCCTTTAATTTTGCATTCAGCAATTTTTTTGGGGGGGCACCGGTGTAAAAGACCCCTTCTTCCATAAGCCCCTTTTTTTTTCCAAAAATTCATATAAAAAAAATCCTTTTATAATCCTTAATGGTTTTCCCCATAAACCCATTTGCTTTGCCTCTAAAAAAAATTCATTGATAGCCTACTTGGCAGTTCTAAAATTCAAGATGAAGGAAAACACTTTATTTTGGGTTTTCAACTTTTTTCCAAAACACTTAAATTTTTTAGATAATCCTGGAAAAAAAATTATATTTGTACCCGGTTGCAGAAAAGACCACATTTAGTAGCTAATCCCCTAAAAACTTCATTTTTTACCCCTGTTTCAAAAAAGACCCTTTTCTTGATAGCCATAAAAAAATTTTTTTTTACTCCGTTTCAGAAAAACCCATTTTTTAGCTATTCCAAAAAAAATTTCATTTTTAAAACCCCTGTTGTCAAAAAACCGCATTTTTTAGATAACCTGGAAAAAAATCTATTTTTACTCCCGGGGTTGTCAAAAAACCCCTTTTTTAGCTATTCCGTAAAAACAATTTTATTTCTACCCCTGTTTGTCAAAAAACCGCATTTTTTTGATAACCGTAGAAAAAAAAACTTTGTTCTCCTGGTTTCAGAAAAACCCCCATTTTTTTAGGGTATTTTCCCAGAAAACATTTTTATTTTTACCCCTGGGTTTTCAAAAAGACCCATTTTTTTTGTAATCTGTTTAAAAATATTTTATTTGTACTCCTGGTTTCAGAACAAACCACATTTATTAATATCCGAGAAAACATTTCTACCCCTGGTTGTCAGAAAAAACCGCATTTCTTAAAATAGTCCCCTAGAAAAAAAATTTTATTTTACTCCTATTGCCAAAAAGACCACATTTTATTAGCATTCCCCAGAAACATTTAGTTCTACCCCTGGTTTCAAAAAGACTGCATTTTTTTTAAAAATCTGTGGAAAAAATTCTATTTTACTCCTTGTTGTCAAAAAGACCACATTTTAAATTTGGGATTCCGTAAAAAAAAATTTTAATTCAACCCTGTTTGTAGAAAAGACTGCAAAATTTTAGGTAATCCTGAAAAAAAAAATTCTATTCATGCTCCTTTGGTTGTCAGAAAAGACCACATTTATTTGGGATTCCGTAGAAAACTCTATATTTTTTAGCCCTGGTTTGTCAAAAAGACCGCAGTCTTAGATATCGTGGGGAAAAAAATTTTATTTGTACTCCTGGTTTTCAGAAAAGACCACTTTAAAAAGGTATTCCTAGAAAACATCTATATTTCACCCCCCGGTGTCAAAAAGACCCCATTTCTTAGTTAAAATTTAAAAAAAATTCATTTGTTTCTCCTGTTGTCAAAAGACACATTTATTAGGGTTTCATAAAACAATCAATTTTTTAACTCTTTGGTTGTCAAAAAGACCCATTTAAATTAGCTATTCCATAGAAAACATTTTTTATTTCACCCTTTTTTTGTCAGAAAAGGGGCCCCATTTTTTTGATAACCTGGGGAAAAAAAAAACTAAAAAAAAAAAAAATTTTTTAAAAAAAAAAAAAATAAATAAAAAAAATTTTAAATAAAAATTTTTTTTTAATTTTTTTTAAAAAAAAAAAATCTTTTAAAAAATTTTTTTTTTTTTAAAAAAAAATTTGCGAAAAAAAAAAAAAAATATTTAAAATTGGGGATTGTTGGAAAATTTTAAAATTAAAAAAAATTTAAAAATAAAAAAAAAATTTTGGAAAAAAAAAAAAAAAAAAAAAAATGAAAATAAAAATTTTTTAAAAATAAAAAATTAAAAAATTTTTTTTAAAATGGTTGGGGCCCCCCTAAAAAAAAAAATTTAAAAAAAAGGGGGGGGTTAAAAAAGAAAAAAAAAAAAAAACAAAAAAATTTTTTTAAATAATAAAAAAAAAATTTTTTTTAAAAAAATAAATAAATATTTTAAAAAAAATTTAAATTAAAAAAAAAAAAAAAAAAATGGGAAAAAAATTTTTTTTAAAAAAAAAAATTTTTTTAAATAAAAAATTGGGGTTTTTGGGATAAAAAAAAAAAAATTTTTTTTTAAAAAAAAAAAAAAATTGTTTATAAAAAAAATTTTTAAAAAAAATTTTTAATAAAAAAAATATTTTTTTTGGGGGAAAAAGAAAAAAAAAATGAAAAAATAAAAAATACAAAAATAAAACAATAAAAATTTGGGAGAAAAAAAAAAAAATTTAAAATTTTTTTTAAAATTTTTAAAAAAAATTTTGAAAAGGGGGAAAAAAATTTAAAATTTTTTAAAAAACCCATTTTTTTTCCAAAAAACTTTTAAATTTTTCACCCTTTGGGTTTCAAAAAAAAAACGCATTTCTTAAAAAAATCCGTAAAAATATTTTAGGTACCCGGTTCGAAAAGACCACTTTTTATTAGCTTTTCTGTAGAAACATTTCTATTTTCACCACGTTTTCAAAAACCGCTGATTTAGAAATCCGTGGAAATAAATTCTATTTGACACCGGTGTCAGAAAAAAAAACTCAATTATTAGTATTCATGAAAATATTTCATTTCATCCCTGGTTTGAGAAAAACTGCTTTTTCCCTTAGATAATCCGGGTGGGAAAAAATATTTTATTTGTCTCCTGGTTGCAGAAAAGACCACTTTTTATGTATTCCATAAAAACATCTTTATTTCACCCCGGTTGTCAGAAAACACTGCTTTTCTTAATAATCCGGGGAAAATATTCTTTTTGTACTCCGGGTTTGTCAGAAAAGACCATTTATTCTACCATGAAACATTTCTTTTTTAAAAACCCCGCTTTTCAGAAAAGGCCACATTTCTCAGATAACCGGGGAAAAAAAATTCATATGTATTTTTTTGGTTGTCAAAAAGACCACATTTATTGGGTTTTCCGTAAAAACATCTAAAATTTTCAACCCGGGTTTGTCAAAAAAGACCGCATTTTTTAGAAAATTTCCGTAGAAAACATTTCTATTTCTACCCCTGGTTGTCAAAAAACACCACAAACTTGATAATCTTGGAAAAAAAATCTATTTGACTCCTGGTTCAGAAAAACCACATTTAGACTTCCGTTCCGGCGCCGCCAGCGGGGAGCCTGAAAGGGAGCTCCGGGAACCCGGGAAAAAACCGTCACCTACACCCACAATTTAGCCCCCGTCCCCCTTTCCGTTCGCACTTTGGAGACTCACCGGGGGTTTCCCGTGTACCCACCGCTCCCAAACCCGGGCGGGGGAAAATTCTGAAAAGCCCGCGATCCTCGTCCCCCGCGGCCCGCACTGCGCATGCCCCCACAGCCAAAACAAAGCCAGAAACTGCCCCGCGTACGCCCTGTACACGCCCCGGCCTTTTCCCATAAACCCGCATAATTTTTTTAACCATCTCAAACACGGGGGCGATTGACCCCCCCCCCCAGTGACAGGACCCCTCCAGGGAGGGATCAACGCCGGGCGACCTCTCAAGGTACGAAGGGGGTGCACAGGCCAACAGGCTTGGGCTCCTCTCACTGATGTACAACACCCCAGCTCCCCCTCTGCCTACTACAGGGCCATACCATCGGAAAGTGACCAAACTGTGGTGGGACAAAAACCAAAACCCCCGGGCTTTTTCTAACAGGGATACTGCTGCGGGCTGCACAGGGGCACTGCTTTCACAGCCCTTTATCCTGACGGCAAAGTTCAAACTAAACGCCTCCCCTCACCGGCCTTCGGGGCCCAACAAACCCACCCACAACTCTGGCCGCTTTTGCCCCAGCAGCTTTGGAAAAGTTTTTTTTGCAAAATGGGCCGCAATAAAGGTTTTAAACAAGTGGGGAAGGACAACAAGGGCCACACCCCCTCCCCTGGACCCCCCCCTTCTGGCCCCCCCCAGCGCCCCAAAAACAACGTACCTCACCCCCAG
>JAODAL010054514.1:0-24581 GCA_025379985.1 Phyllomedusa bahiana
ACACAGAGCCTTTCTCTCTATCGAATCCAAAAGGGCCCAACAGTTTCACAATTTTATTGGGTCTTCATTAGGCGGTGGTTCGGGGTCCAGGGCTTGTGCAAGGTGGCGCCTCAGCTCTCAGGGTACAGCATCCGAGGCAAGTCAGGGCTATGTTGAAGCTGAGGCGGAGGAGGAGGATGAGGTATTCCTGGACAGTGATGTTACCGATGTCCCTGCCTTGGAAAGAGGTTGGCACGGATTTGAGGTGGAGGTGAGGAAGATCAGTTTGCTAGTGCCCCTCGACCCAGAGGCTTTGGAATCAAGGCTCCATCTCTCACAGAGTGCTTGGAATGCTCCAAATTCCTCCAACATGACCTCACATTAAGGCCATCCAAAATGAACAACAGTTATTTGGTGGCCACCCTCCTCGTTCCGCATTACAAAGCGTTTCTCAGCACCTCCCTTCCAGCAACCCTAATAGAGAGTAAAATGCAGGAATTGGAGACCATGCTGATGATCAACGGGAGACATCTGTTGCGTCTGCTTCACTTCTTCAAATGTCACGGTGGAAAAATGTCAGCAACATGACAGCAGTAGAGTGCCAAGTGGCAAAAAACCTAATGGGTGACCTCGGCAATCCTTATTCACCACCTCACCAACGCATGTAATGCAGGCACACAACAACACACAGAGACTGGCTTAAGATCATGGTGCACGACTATCTGCCCCCAACCCCGATGTTTTTGGATATGTTCCGGACCCAATTGACATTCTGGGTATCCAAAATCGATGAATGGCCCGAGCTCGCTCCGCCACACCATATAGGTTGTTGTCCTGCTCAGCACCAGCTCATATCTGAGCGGCCCTTTCAGCCACAGCTGGAGGAGTCATTACAGACAAACGCACCCGGGTTTTCCACCGATAATGTGGATCGTTTGACTTTCATCAAGATGAAACAGGCGTGGATCTCTGATGATGTGTGGCCCCGAATTGCTGAGGTCACCGATTAGTTGCCGGTCTACTTCACATTCCTCTTCAAACAGAAATGGGACCTCTTAAAAACTTTTTTTTTAAATGATAATTTCTTACTGCAATTTTTTCTCTCAGTTCCCAAAAGGTCATTTTTGCTGGTTTTGCTGTGAGGCGACTGTAAAAGACACCAATTGTACACGTTTTCATGAAAAAAACGTATTCCATTTACTCACTTCATCTTTAAAATTTTTCGTACTGTCAATGGTTTTGGTGTCATGGTGCTGTGAGATACAGCTATAATCTAGGTCCTTTGGAACAGAAATGTGGCTTCTAAGTGGCATTTCTCCCTCACAATTTTTAACAGTGGCTGAGAAGTCATTTTTTTAATAATTTTTTGGGTCATGCTGCATGTGAAATGCAGCTATACTACAGGTCCTATTATAAAAAAAAAGTGGTTTCTAACAGACATTTGTTCTTCACAATTGTCAAGAGTGGCCAAAGGGTCATGTTTTTAATTTTTGGGGGCATGTTGCTGTGAAATATAGCTGTTCTACAGGTCCTATTGTAAAAAATATGGTTTCTAACAGACATTTGTTCTTCACAATTGTCAACAATGGCTCAAGGGTGATGTTTTGAAATTTATGGGGCCCCTGGTGCTGTCAAAAACAGGAATAGGTAGAACACTGTTAATGGACACATATTGCAAAATTACTTGTTTTTGCAAGGTCTTTAACATAGCTAGCAATCCCTGTAGTGAGACAACCCGTTTAATACAATAAAAAAAAAGAGAAATAAAGACGTGGTGGGATTCCTTCCTATTCTAACAATGTGTTTTCTAGAATTAAACTACTAAAAAAACTTGCATGTATAAAATAGCTGATACAAATATTCCTCTGAATTGTACAAGGGAGGTACAGGAAGACTTGAACCGATGTAGGTTATTCAGAGGACATGGTGTATGGAGCACAATCGCCACCCGAAGAGCAGAGACAATTTCCTCCAACACGTTGAGTAAAACGAGAAAAAGAATGCCAAGAAAAAGGGCACCTGGGTGAAAGCGTCAACCACCAGCATTTCCAAGTGAAGCTCAATTGGTTCGCACTCATACGAAGGGGCAAGTGCTCTCGTAGAGGCAGAAATTTCTCAAGCGCTACCCAGGTCTTGACTGTGTACTGAGGAAGGCTGGAAGTTTTAGCTCACTCTCCCGCTTCCGAACTCTGCTTCAGCACGACTGTTTTCGTTGCTGCGTCATAAGGGATTTTTTGCCGTGTTAATAGATGACAGACACCAGCCTAGGCTCTCACCGCACCCACTGTAACTCGGGCCCTGCTAGCTGAAGCTGCGTGTTAATAGATGACGAACACCAGCCCTGGCTCTCACTGCACCCACTGTAAGTCCGGCCATGCCAGTTGAACCTGCGTGATCCACGTTTACAGCCTCACCCGCCTTGATCAGTAATTTTCTCCAACCCACTTGACAGTAGAATGCAGGATTTACAGACAGGCTTCGTTGACCTACTGGGGACATCTGTTTCGTTTGCTTCACATTCTAATGTCATGGTGGAACATTGTCACCAGTAGAATGGCAAGTAGCTCTAGCAGCAGCAGTATTAGAAAACGAGTTGTTTTTAATATAGTTTATTTCTTATTGCAAAATTTTCTGCTGATGGTCCATAAGGGCACCTATGCGGGTTTTTGGGGCATACTGCATTACAGGATATGGATAGTCAATGTCCATTTCACTAAAATACTGCTTCAAAGACTACTTTCTTCCGACACTTTTTAATCTGTGGGTCATGCAGGTTTTAGGGTCATGCTGCGGTCCAGGACAGGTATAGTCAATGTCCAGTTCAACTAAAATGGTGGTTCAAAGACTCCTTTTTCCGACACTTTTTAATCTGTGGGTCATGTAGATTTAAGAGTCATGCTGCGGTCCAGGACAGTTATAGTCAATGTCCAGATCAACTAAAATGGTGGTTCAGGGGGCGTGGCCTGGCCGGGGATGTAGTCAGACACACTTAGTGAAAGCTCTAGCTCAGGATCCCACAACTCGGCTCACCCAAACCTTTGAGGCACCTGACCAGACCCCTGAACCACCCTACTGCCTGCAGGTGCTCACAAGGAGCATTTAGAGACCACTCGCACCTTTCTACACCAGAGAGAACCGGAGTTCTGGTGCATGCTGAGAAGAGACAGTGCCTGCTTAGGGTGCCGGCGGCCATCACTGTGCGCCTTCTCCTGCTTTGAGCGGATCCGACCAACT
Organism: Phyllomedusa bahiana; assembly: GCA_025379985.1. Lineage (NCBI taxonomy): Eukaryota > Metazoa > Chordata > Amphibia > Anura > Hylidae > Phyllomedusa > Phyllomedusa bahiana. Next base: position 3,214 of record JAODAL010054514.1, read on the forward strand.
GTCATCAGCAACAGTGAAGCTGCAACAGACCGAAGGGGAAGCAGTCCTTACCAGCTACACAGCTGCCGGTCCTCTGAACAATCCGCGGCGATAGCGGCGAAAGGAGCTACTCAGGCTAACTGCGGCCCGTAGGTATCGGCGCTTGGCGCCATTTTGTAGTCAGCATAACTGACTGGCTAGGGGAGTCCAGCACAACTATACCGATCCCTCGGTTTGCCGCCGAGGAGATCGTTCAATAAACCTTGCCATCTATAATGTGAATGGGCCCCTGCCTTGTCTGGTAAAGGTATTACCGTGCGACCTAGACTCTGTGCCCGCATATATACTTCCAAAAACGGTGCTTGGCGCCATTTTATTGGCACACTGCTTTCTGTGACATGATCATTTACTGCTAACTAGGGGAATTCAGCTTATATTAAGAGACTGCTTCTCTTCTCCTATGCAAAAAGACACATTTGTCCCTCTACTTCACTGTCACCTAAAGGTTAATAATAACCTAGCTGGATTTAACCCATTGATGTAGGAAACAGAAACATTAACAAGTGCAACTACTATTGGTTGAAGTTCTGCTTCTCATCACTTCAATAAATCACACATATCACCACTGATTACCAGCAATTCTAAGACTTAATCCTACATTGTCCCAGGGGGTTCATATCACTGCGCAAACCAGTTGGCAACTCTGCACTGAGACTCATTACCAGACAGCTGCGTAGCATCATACATAATACCCTCACTCTGTGGTTCCTTGTGACGCTTAATCCCTTGTCTGCAGCACCTCAGTTGCCATCTATTGATTTGTGGACAAAATTTCTCCAACGCACAAACCCCCTGTTAATTCTCTCAGCAGTCTTCATGATTTCTGTAAGCCTATAAGTAGGCAAATATTTCAATTTGACAATACCAGTCAACATCAAAAAATAGATTTACTTAATGTAGACCCTCCCACTGATCTGGGTCAAAATTGCTCAGTTCCTTTCACTAGCTGAAGTACATATTCTGTGTACCCAGGCACTTACGAGTACCTCGGTTACTGTTTAGGGAAAAAAAAAAAAGTGAAGGTCGTTATCCTTCATACTTTTTACATGTCCTTCCGCACAAAAAGAATGAGGAACGCCGCAAAGAAAACACCAAAATCTAAGCCTGCGAAGCTCACACAATGTTTCCAACAATCTTCCCCATTACTCCAAACCCTGGAGGACCAGAATCCTTTCTCCCAATTCTCAGCAGCTTCCCCTCGACCAGAATCAGTGGACATGGACTCCCAAGAACGTGCAGATCAGGTTCCTCTAACTGAACTCACCCTTCAAAGGCTCTTCTCTTCCTTTAGAGATACACTACACAATGATTTCAAACAGGTTATGGTTGACCTTAAATCGGATATACAGTCATTGGTCTCAAGAACTGACCATGTCGAAAAAAAGATGGCAGAATTCGCCACATCACACAACTTACTAATTGATGCGAATGCAGAGCTAGAAGAGGAAGTACAGAGACTGTGGTCCAAAATCCTCGATTTAGAAGATAGATCTAGGAGGAATAATATACGAATTAGAGGAGTTCCAGAATCTGTAAACGCAGAAGCCCTAACGCCTTTTTTAACAGATCTTATGGCGATTGTCTTGCCGAATGCCTCCCAAACAGAGCTTATGATTGACAGAATACACCGCCTTCCAAAGCCAAAACACCTTGCTGCCACTATACCAAGAGACGTCATTGCAAGATTTCATTTCTTCACGATAAAAGATGAATTTTTGAAAGCGTTGAGAGGACATACCTCACTACCCGATAGATTTTCCAACTTATCCATTTTTCCAGATCTCTCAGCTGGCACTATGCTCAGGCGCAAAGAATTTACACCTTTCAGTAAAATCCTCAGAGATCATAACATCACTTATAGATGGGGATTCCCGGTAAAGCTAATTGTTATGAAAGACGGCACCATGACCACATGTACCTCACCAGCATCAGTAAAGGAACTCCTTATGTCTTGGAATTTACTATCCAGTCCTGTCAATTCGCCACAGAGGAAAGGACCGGTCAGACCTGAGGCTATTACTTCGCTCTGGTCCGATAAAGTGAACAGATCCAAACCCCGCACAAATGATTGATAAGTTTCGATCCTCATTGATGGATCCTGAGCTCTTAGAGTTTGTTCGAATTGCTGTTGGAAGACCTCGATAATCTCTGTGCTTCACCCCCGTTGGTGACCACCTTTTGCAGGTTGAGGCAAAGACTTGCCCCCTTGTTTATTTCCAGTTCTTCTGGAAATACTTGATCACCTGTTGTTCTACTGCTTACCAGAACATATGTTGATTTTTGGTATCCATTTGGTTCAGTTTAAATTTGTATTCTCATGCCATGTATTGTACAAGATTAACAGTATTGTAGATTGTTTCCTTGAGCAACATCAACGGTATGTGTGTTCCACCTAACCATTTATAACCCTCACTATGGCGATTAAGTTTTTATCATTTAACGTGAATGGTCTTAATTCACCATTTAAGAGATCGCTGCTGTGGACAGAGATTTTGAGATCCCGCGCCGATGTGGTGTGCTTGCAGGAAACGCACCTTAAAAAAACAGACTTATTTAGACTTAAACACAAAAAGTTCCCTCATGCCTTCCACGCGGCGTTGGACATCAAACAATGCGGGGTCTCTGTATTTGTTAAAGATTCTATAGCCTTTCATCTTAACCAATCGTTTCTAGATCCCATGGGTCGATATGTTATTCTGCAATGCACACTTAATAATGTAGCTTACACATTGGTAGCATTATATGCCCCTAACACACACCAGATTTCTTTTGTTTCTAAATTAGTTTCTAAAACCAAAAAAGTCCTCAAAGGTAACCTAGTAATGTGCGGAGACTTCAATGTTATTATTGACAAGTTACAGGATAGATCCAGTAATAGTTCAAGAAATACTCCTGAACTGAAAAACCTCATACTAGAGGAAAAATCTGCACGACCCCTGGCGCTACTCTCACCCGACAGACTCAGACTTCACCCATTACTCAGCAGCTAAAGATTTTCATGCGAGACTTGATTACTTCCTACTTAATAGACAAGCACTACAGTATGTTTCATACTCATACATAGGATATCGGACATGGTCTGACCATGCTCCGATTTTCTTATCTGTAAAAAACCGCTTTTCTCCTCCCTTCCATTCTCCTTGGCGCCTTAACAACTTCTTGCTTAAGTCACCTAAAATTGTTTTGGAAGTGGAGAAAGCCCTCAAGGAGTATTTTGACATTAATGTCCCTTCTGTGCCGTCGGAAGAAATAGTATGGTACGCCCATAAGGCGTATATTAGAGGCCTCTTTATTTCTATTACTAAGAGAGAGAAAAAAGCCAGGAATAAAAAACTAAACGAAATATTAGACAAGATTAAAACCCTAGATGGTCAATTCAAAGTAAATCCATCCCAAGCCAACAAGGAGGAGTTGAACCAACTCAAGAAACAATTAAGCAACATACACTTACAACAATACGAGCACCAGTTAAATAGGTTAAAATGGAATTTTTATCTACAAGGGGACAGACCTAGCAAGTTATTAGCAAAAAGAGTGAAAGTCATGCAAGCAAAAACTAGAATCTCCTTTGTTACTTCTTCTAACAAAGGCAAAATTTGTGATCCACAACAAATATCTAATGAGTTTGCTACCTATTACAGCTCATTATATAACTTAAACCAAGACCCCAACATTCCACCGGTGCGAAGAGAAGACGTAGACAAGTTTCCTAATGAGGTCTCTCTCCCTTCCTTAACAGATGAACAGTTGTCTTTCCTTAATCTTCCCATTACATTATTAGAAATTGACACAACAATTCGACAACTAAAATGTAACAAATCCCCTGGACCAGACGGTCTTACAAATGAATATTACAAACTTTTCAATATATCCCTGCTTCCTCATTTGTCCCGGCTTTTTAATTCCATCACTGTCAAAGGGGCCCCACCAGAGGAGATGCTAGCTGCTACTATTTCAACTATCCCCAAACCAGGGAAGCCCACAGACCAGGTAACCAATTATAGGCCGATCTCCTTGCTTAACTCAGACATCAAGATCTACTCCAAGATCTTAGCCAATAGACTCAGCAACGTACTCCCTTCCCTAATAAATAACGACCAAGTAGGTTTTGTGAAAAAAAGACAAACAAGGGACGGAATAAGAAGAGTCATAGACATTTTACAAATGGCACAAACTGAGAAGTTATCTATTGCTCTTCTGTCATTAGATGGAGAAAAAGCCTTTGACAGAATAAATTGGAACTACATGAAAAGAGTCCTGCTAAAATTCGGTTTTTCCGGTCCTATCCTTTCGGCAATACTGTCATTGTACTCCTGTCCCTCCGCCAAGGTTTTTGCCTCAGGATTTCTTTCAGAAAGCTTTAAGATATCTAACGGCACTAGGCAGGGATGCCCCATGTCCCCCCTAATCTATGACTTATGTGCCGAACCTTTGGCAGAACACATTAGAAATGCCCCCCTCATCCAAGGAATTCAGATAGATCAGAAAACACATAAAGTAAGTCTGTATGCCGATGACATATTGATTTTTTGTCAACAACCGAACTTGTCTATTCCTGCTCTTCTCACTCTGTTAAAACGATACGCTACAATATCATATTATAAACTCAATGTTACAAAATCCACACTTCTACCTATTAATTGTCATCGATCTTTGAGATCGCAACTCTCAGGTATAGATTTTATATGGGCAGATGAGTATGTTTCCTACCTAGGGATCAAGATTTACCCAAATATAACTATCACAATAAAACAGAATCTAGAAGATGTTTCTTCCTCCATTTTTAAGGAAATTTGTCGTCTGAACCAATTACATCTCTCATGGCTGGCACGTATCAACCAAACCAAGATGCTTTTGTTGCCCAAATATTTATATATTGCCAGATCTCTGGTTAATACCCTCCAACGAGGTATATTATACTTTATATGGGGCTCCAAAAAACCCAGATTTAAAAGCCAATATTTGTACAGGAAAACCAAACATGGAGGTTTATCAGTACCTAATCTAGTGCATTATAATTTAGCTTCAATCCTGGAACCCCTCTTTTTCTTTTGGAATGAATCACATGGTCACCATTGGGTTTGCATAGAAAATACAATGGTCACTAATGGGTCATTTAAAGATCATTTGATAGCGATGCTCCTTGGAGACAAGCCCAAGATATATAGATTATTGTCCCTTTCACATGCAGCCACAGTCTGGCACAAATTTATAGTGGCTAAACAAAAGATACAGTTAAACAAATTATCCTACCCATTATCAGTAATACAGCTTATGTACCCAGATATACCTATCTCGCACTGGATAGCCTTAGGGATAACGGAAGTTGGAGATCTTTTTCACAGAGGACATCTTAAATCATTTGAGGAGTTTTCCGATCAATTCATGATCCCCAGACATCAATTTTTTATATATCTCCAACTGAGACACTGGATTCAATCATACAAACAGCCGTCACAATCCCAGATTTCTTCCCCTTTTTCCAACTTTTTGCTGAAGAAGGTACACAACATAAAAGGTTTATCCTCTGCTTACCAAACCTTATACAACGTTGACCTAGACGTTAAACCTACTTATGCTGTAAAATGGGAAAGTGAACTAGGCCTCTCATATTCAACAGAAGATTGGATCAAAGCAGCTAATATGCCAACTAAGATGTCTAGATGTGCCAATCATGTAGAACTCTCTAGGAAAATTCACTTACGATATTACTTAACCCCTAACAGACTGGCACATATCAGTTCGGGATACTCACATCTCTGTTGGAGAGGATGTGGCTTGAAAGGCTCCTTACTTCATATGTGGTGGGACTGCTCACTAGTTAAACCCCTATGGCAGGAATTAGAAATTTTACTGTGTGACCTCTTTAGATGGAAACTCAAAATACAACCTGAGCTAGCAATTTTAGATTTGAAATATGAGGATATACCTTATCCTTTTCAAACGGTGCTCCTACATGCCTTAATAGCTACTAGAAATGTTATAGCCTTCCATTGGAAGACCCCCTATATTCCAAGTATTAAAGAAGTTATATCCAGGATAAACACACAATGCCACTGTGAGACTTGCTTGGTAGCACCTCCTCACGAATTGTCCAAGGTTAGGGACAACTGGTCTCCATGGTTGCAATCTAGCTACTTTCATTAATGTAAAAACGTTTTATCTGTCACTTTAATTGGAGCTGCAGAGATAGGTGATCTTTGGATGGAAAGCATCTGGAACTTCTGACATATATATCTAAAGATCTTTAAAATATTTTGTCGTTACTGTTGATTAATTATTAATTATAATGTTATATGATGTTATCTAATATAACATGGCATATGTTATTTTTCTGGTTATTTTATTTCTTTCCCTGTTTCCCCTACCCTCTTATGATTAATTAACTATGTGATCGTACAATGTTTATCACTTGCTTTGATATAACCTAATAAAATGTTTCCGCTGGTAAAAAAAATAAAAAAAATAAAATGGTGGTTCAAAGACTCCTTTTTCTGCCACTTTTTAATCTGTGGGTCAAGCGGGTTTGAGGGTCATGCTGTGGGCCAGGACACTTATAGTCAATGTCCAGTTCAACTAAAATGGTGATTCCTTTTTCCGGAACTTTTTAATCTCTGGGTCAGACAGGTTTAATGGTCATGCTGTGGTACAGGACAGGTATAGTCAATCTCCAGTTAAACTAAAATGGTGCTTCAAAGACTCCTTTTTCTGGCACTTTTTAATCTGTGGGTAAGACATGTTTAATGCAGTCCAGGACAGGTATAGTCAATGTCCAGTTCAACTAAATTGGTGGTTGAAAGACCTTTATCCGGCACTTTTTAAATCTGGGGGTCATGAAGGTTTGGGGCTCATGCTGTGGCCCAGGACAGGCATAGTCAATGTCCAGTTCAACTAAAATGGTGGTTCAAAGACTTCTTTTTCCGGCACTTTTTAATCTGTGGGTCAGACAGGTTTAAGGGTCATGCTGTGGTCCAGGACAGGGATAGTCTATGTCCAGTTGAACTAAAATGGTGGTTCAAAGACTCCGGCACTTGAGGGTCATGCTGCGGTACAGGACATGTATAGTCAACGTCCAGTTCAACTAAAATGGTGGTTCAAAGATTCCTTTTTCTGGCACTTTTTAATCTGTGGGTCGGACAGGTTTAGGGGTAATGCAGCGTTCCAGGACAGGTATAGTCAATATCCAGTTCAAGTAAAATGATGTTTAAATAATACTGCCTTCTGGCACTTTTTAATTTGTGGGTCATGCAGGTTTAAGGGTCATGCTGTGGTACAAGACAAGGATAGTGATAGTGAATAGTCTGTGAGTTTTTTTTCTGTGACTCTTGTTGCCTAATTGTGTTGCCTAAGATGTAGCACGTATCCAGTTTTCTGTTGTGGACGTTAATTCCATCTTCTCCAGCCCTGTTTCAGTGTAGGAATGAAGGTGTTGTTCCTCTCCCATAGACTTTAATGGTCATCGGCGATAATCTGTTATTGACTATCGGAAATCGTCATGATAATTGCCGATATCGACTATCGAATCGATAATGATAGTTGACACAATCGCTCATCACTAATCTCTTACCCTGGACAGTTGTGCTAGCTTCTTCAGTCAAACAGTCTAACTAAGGAGGAGGAGGAGGAGGAGCTTCTTCTCTGATACTAAGGAACATTTCCTGTCTCTATCATCTTGCTCAGGATACTTTGACAGTACGGTCTTATATTATTCCTCGTCGATCGTTTCCTCATTTCCCCAGAACGACATGCCCCTTATCCGAACCTTCACCGACCCTTTTTTTCTTTGGGATTTCTTTTTTCGCCGACTTTGCTGCTGGCAGGATTGTAGATGTCACCAGCAGAAGCTGTCTCTTTTTTTGGGAGAATGTCTGCATCCGTGCAAATGGCCACACTTCTAGAGATCCCATAGGTAAGCAGATCTACTGCCGGAGACCGCTGTAGTGTTTTTGGCTGTGGCCTTTTTTAAGATGCCAAACCTGTGCTTACAACCAATGCAACTTTGGAATTACTGCCGTTGTCGCCTTTTGTTACCAGGATGCATTTTACATGATGTCACAGTTCTACCAGGGAAAGCCCAGTTTTGGATGGCGTGCCTCACCGTTGGTTTACAAGTTCTTCCTCGTTAATATAGTGGTGAGTATCCCCGCCTGTCACGTGGAAGACCGGGGTTCGGTTCCCAGACAGGGAGTGGCAATCCTTTTTTTCTCTTTCCGCACGCTTTCCTCCTCTGGAACTCTTATCCTGGACGGGTCATTCAAGCTTATTCGTCACACAGCCTAGTTTAAGGGGGGGGGAAAAGGAGGAAGGAGGGGGCCTTCCCTCTCTGACACAAAAGGACCCATATCCGCCCCCTGCATTTTGCTCAAAAACTATGAAAATTTAACCTTTTTACACTCCCTTTTTAAAAGGCCCCGCTTCCTCTTTTCCAAAATGAAGGTCCCCTATTTTCGCCCCCCAACCGGCACCTTTTTTTTTTTTGGGAAAAAAACCTACGGGTCAAAACTCGATTTTTCCCTTTTCTGCGGATTTCTAAAATGGGGGAAACTGTAAGTTTCCATCAGAAAGATGCTGTTTTTTTTTTCCGCAAACGCCTGGGCCCCCGTCAAAGGGCCACACTTTTTTAAGGGGACCCCCAAGGGAAAAGGGTGGATGTGCTTTCAGACCGTTTTTATTGTATTTGGGGCTGCCGAATTTTTCAAATTTTTCCCCCTTTCCCGTAAAAATAAAAACGCCAGAAATTACAACCAATACAATTTGGGGAAATACTGCATTTGGTCAACCCTAATTTTACCGGGGTCTTTTTAATGAAATCCCCCTTCGGGCCACCCAAAGCCCAGCTTTTGGAAAGGCGTCCCCACAGCACCTGGGAAAATTTTTTTTTTCCCCAAATTTTCCCAGTTGGGGGTACCCCCACCTGTCACGGGGAAAACCCGGGGGTTTTTTTATTCCCCGAGGGGAAAGGCTTTTTTAATTTTCCCTTTTTACCCATTTGGGCCTTCTTTTTAAACCCTCTTTCCCGAAAGCCCGTGCAAGCTTCTTTATCAAGCAGTCGAGCTAAAGGGGGGAGGGGGAAAGGAATTCCTCTCTGATACTAAAAAGGGAATTTTCCTGTCCTTGACACTTTGCTCGGGGAACCCTTTGACAATCCCAAATTTTAACGCACTTTTTCCAAAGGGCCCCTTTCTTAAATATACACAAATTTACTTTTCCCCCTTTCCCCTCCCCCCATCGGCCCCTTATTTCTTTGGGAATGAAAAGCCTGACGGGCCCAACTCAATTTTTCTTTCTCGCGGATTTTGTCCCTGGGGACTGAAGATTTAAAAACAGAACTGTATTTCTTTTGGCACAATTTTTCTGATTCCTTTGCAAATTTGTCACACTTCAAATGTTTCCAAAAAGTAAGTGGACCCTGCTCCGGGGCCCCGCTAAAAATGTTTTTTTGGCGGCGGCTTTACGCACATTTGGGCCTTTAACCTGGAACTTTTTTTCCCCTGTAAAGTCTAAAAGCTTTTTTGGGCAAACGGGTCTAGCTAAGGAGGTGGGAAGGAGGAGAATTTCCCTCTCTGATACAAAAAGCTTTTTTCCTTCCCCTGAACTTTTGGCTCCGGAAACTTTTTTGACAATACCATTTTTAACGCTACAAAAATTCAATGGTCCCTTCTTCATATACACAAAATTTACTTTTTCCCTCTTCCTCTCCCCCCATCGCCCCTTATTTTTTTTGGGGAAAAAGCCTACAATTGAGACTCGAGTTTTCTTTTTTCCGGGGAAATTTGTCGCGGGGGTGCCCTGTAAAATGTCAACCCAAAAGCTGTATCTTTTGGCACAATTTGACCCCGGCAAAGTGTCACACTTCTAGTGATTCCAAGAGTAAATTTGGATCTGCTCCCCGGAGCCCGGGCTATATGTTTCGGGCTGCGGTCTTTTTTCAAAATCCAAACCATGTGTGAAGGGGGAAAAACGAAAACCTTTTTAAAACCATATGAAAATTGGGAAAGGGGACTGTCTCGCCCCCTTTTTTTTTTAACCAAGGGCGCTTTTTTAACATAAAAAGTCACGGGTCTCCCAACAAACCCTTTTTTTTGGGGGCGTGTACAGAAAAGACTGCCTAACATTTTTCCCCCTCATTGGGTATAGGGGGTTATAAAACCCGGCCGGGCACGCGGGAGAGGGGGGGTTCGATTCCCCGACGGGGGGATTTGGCTACCCTTTTTTTTTTCCTCTTTTTCCCGCACGCTTTCCCCCTTTTGGGAACTTTTACCCGGAAAATTAAATTAAAACTTTTCCCGTCACACATCCTAGCTAAAGGGGAGGGGGAGCTTCCTCTCTGATAATAAGGAGAAAATTTCCTTTTCCCCCTTGGCCCTTTGCTCAAAAAACTTTTAACAATACCTTTTTAAAACACACTTCAAAGGCTGTTTCCCTTTCTTTTTCCAGACAAGGGACGGGGCCCCCCTATCTCGCCCCCCACCGGGGGGGCCTTTTTTTTTTTGGGATGAAAGCCTGATTTGGCAACCCCGAGTATTTTTTTTCTGGGGAAAGTTTCCCAAAATGTGGTGACTGTAGATTCATCACGGGATTCGGGTTTTTTTTCCCGCAGAACGTAAAAGGGGCCGTGCAAACCAAACATTCTGGGGAACCCCAAGGGAAAGGGGGAATTGCTTTGGGAACCGCTTAGTGCCATTTGGGCTGCCAAATTTTTCAAAGCCTACCGGGTCTTGAAATAAAAAAAACCCCAACCAGAAATTAAAAACCAAATGCAACGTTGGAAATTTTTCCTTTGTAAACCAAAATTTTCCCAAAGGGGTTTTTAGTTTGGAAACCCCTGTTCGCCAGGCAAAGCCCACTTTGGTAGGCGCGCCGCAGTGCCCGAGTTTTTTTCTTCCCCCCGTTGTATATTTTGCTGTTATCCCCACCTTTTCACGGGGGGAGATTTGGTTTTTTTAAAATTCCCCAAATTTGGGAAAGGGCTTTTTAAATTTCTCTTTACGCACACTTGCCCTATTTGGGGGAACTTTTTCCCCCGGAAATTTCTTTGCAAGTTTTCTTTAGTCAAACAGTTTTTGGCTAAGGTTTGGGGGGAAGGGAGGAACTTCCTCCTGATACTAAAAAGGGGCATTTCCTGCCCCTGACACTTTGTCTCGGGGAACTTTGAAAATACCACTTAGGGCTACTTTTTAAAAAAGATGTTTCCCTTAAATTTTACTCAAAGGGACATTTCCCCTTCCTTCCCCCCCTGGGGCCCCTTTTTTCCCTTTGGGATAAGCCTAAACTGGTCAGACTCGGTTTTTTTCCCCCTCGGGACTTTGTCCCTGGGGAAAATTTTAAATGTCAACAGCAGAAGCGTTTTTCCCTTTTGGGCCCCAAAAATATTGAGCCCCGGCCCAAATTTCCCAACACTTCTAGAGTTTCCCAAAGAGTAAGTTGATCTGCTGCCGGAAAACCCCCTATAGTTGTTTCGGGCGGGCGGCCCTTTTTCAAAAGGGCCTACCCATGTCAAGTGAAAAAACCAATTTGCTTACCCAAATGCGAATGTGGGAAGGAAACTTTCCTCGCCCCCCTTTTTTTACCAAGGCGCATTTAACATGAAGTAAAGGTCTCCCATGCAAAGCTCATTTTGGTGGGGTTTTGCCCAAAATTTCCAAAAAGGGTTTCCCCCTTGTTAGATAGTGGTAAAGTCCCCCCGCCTGTCACGGGGGAAACCGGAGTTCAAACCCCGGGAGGGGGAGTGGCTATTTTTTAATTTTTTTTTTTTTCCCCGGCACGCTGACTACTGTTGGATCTTTTTCCCTTTTGGAATTTTTTGCTAATTTCCCAAATAAAAAACATTTCTACTAAAGGGGGGGGGAGGGGGGAGGATTTCCTCCGGGAACTATGGACCTTTTTCCCAAGGCCCGTTGCTCAAAATCATTTGACAATAACTCTTCATTTACTCTGCAACGGCCATTTCCTCTTTTCCCCCCCAAATAACACGTTTTTTTAAATTCAACATCAACGACTGAATTTTTTTTTTTTGGGATGAAAAAACTGACTTTTCATGAATGAGTTTTTTTTTTTTTCGCCGACTTTGCTGCTGGCAGGATTTTAATGTCACCAGCAGAACTGTCTCTGTTTTTGGGAGAATATCTGCAACTGTTTCAAATTTGGCCCCCCACCCCTTTTAGAGACCCATAGGTAAGCAATCTACTGCCGGAGCCCCCTGTTTGTGTTTTTTGGGCTTTTGGCCTTTTTTAAGATGGGCCCACCCCTTTCCCTTTCAACCAAAGCCAACCTTTGGGGAAATTTTCCCCGCCCGTTGTCACCCTTTTTTTTTACCCGGGTGCATTTTTAAATGAGGCACAGTTTCCCAAACCAGGAAAAACCCCCTTTTTGGATGGGGTGCCTCACCGTTGGGTTTACAAGTTTTTCCTCGTTAGAAAAAGTGGGGGAGTATCCCCCGGGCCTTTTCAAAGCGGGGACCGGGGTTTTTAATTCCACGACGGGGAAATGCCTATCCTTTTTTTTCTCTTTCCGCACGATTTCCTCCTCGGAACTTTTAAAAAGGACAGTCATTCAAAACTGATTTTTGTCACAAAAAGTCCCCAGCTAAGGAGGGGGGGGAGGAGCCCTTTCCTTTTTTGATAAAAAGGAGCCTTTTCCCGTCCCCCCCACTTTCCCCAAGGGAAAATATGACTAACCTCTTTCACTACCTTCAAACCCGGCCCCCAATTTTCCCCCTTTCCAGAGAAAGACAGGTTTCCCCCCATCTCGCACCCCCCAAAAGGCGCCTTTTTTTTTTGGGGTGAAAGCCTGACTGGCAACGCGAGTTTTCCCTTTTGGGAATTTCTCATTGGTTGACTTTTTAATTTTCATCACAGATTCTGTCCTTTTTTTCAGCAGAACGTCTGAGGGGCCGTCAAAAGGCCCCCACTTTTTAAAGGGGGCCCAACGGGAAAGGGGGATTTTGCTTTCCCGGGGACCACTGTAATGTACTTGGCTTTCCGAATTTTTCAAGATGCCTACCCTTTCCCCTGAAATGAAAAACGCCAAACACTTACAACCAATGCAACTTGGGGGAAAAACTTTCCGTTGCACCTAATTTTACCAGGTGGGTTTTTTGAAGGGAAAACACATTCTGCCCTCAAACCCCTCTTTTGGTTTGGCCCCGCCGCAGCGCCCCGAGATGTGTTCTTCCCTTTTGGAAAAATTTTCGGGTTTTCCCCACCTGTCACTTGGGGAAAACTGGGGTTTTATTCCCCCCGATTTTGGGGAAGGGGGGCCTTTTTTTTTCTTTAAAGCACACTTTCCTACTCTGGGAAATCTTTCCCGGAAAGTCAAAGCAAGCTTCTTTAGTCAAAAAGTCCCCGCTAAGGATTGGGGGAAGGGGGAGGAACTTTCCCCTTGGATACAAAAGAACATTTCCTATCCCTACTCATTGCTCAGGGGAAAATTTGGGCAATACCCCTTAACCTCTGTTCAAAAGGCTGGGGTTCTTCATATACACAAATTTACATTTTCCCCCCTTTCCCCCCCCCATCGGCCCCTTTTTCTTTGGGATGAAAGCCTGACTTTTCAAAAACCGAGTTTTTCTTTCTTGCGGACTTTTTTTCGCTGGGGTGACTGGGGAGAAGTTTAACACAGAAACTGTATTTTTTTTTGGGACCCGTATCTAGTCCGTGCAAAAGTGTCACACTTCTAGCCAATCCCAAAAGGTAAGTGGAAAACTGTGCCGGGGAAACCCCTATAGTGGGTTTTTGGCCCGCGGTTTTTTTTCAAAATGCCTACCAATGTTTTTAAATAGAAAAAAAGCAAGGGGCTTACACCAAAAGCAAATTTTGGGAAGGGGCCCGGTCGTCGTCCCCCTTTTTTTCCCAAAGGGGCCCTGTTACATGAATCCCCAGGTTCCCCCGGAAAAAAAGCTCATTTTGGTCGGTTTTTCCGCCAGGGTGGGTAACGGGTTTTCCCCTCCCCTTTTTTATAGTGGAGTATCTTTCCCCCTGCCAAAGCGGAAACCAGGTTTTTATTCCCCGACGGGGAAATGCACTTTTTTTCTTTCCCCCACCTGACCCCACTGTGGGTCTCTTTCCTTGGGCATTTTTCTAAACTTCTTGGGAGTCAAACATCCCAGCTAAAGAGGGGGAGGAAAAAGGGGGAAACTTTCCCCTCTGAAAACTACGGAGCATTTCCTTTTCCCAAGGGAAAATTGCTCAGAATCATTTGACAATACCGCTTAAAAAGAAGCAGTTTGGGTATCCGGCGTTGATCCCCCAGGGGAACCCGCGCCTGCAAAAAAACCCCAAGTCCGTTCCGGGAAAAAACCCGGAAAATTTAGTGCATAATCTAAAAAACACACTAGGGATACATACTCCCTGCATCCCCGTGAAATTCATACGCGTTTCCGGGAATGCGCCCTTGTTCACTTACCAAATTTATTTTAACCCCCCCTGGGCTTAAAACAAATTTAAAAACAATCACCTTTCCCGATGTTAGACCCCATGATCTCCCAAAAAAAACAAACACAAACAAAAAAAAGGCGTTGGGAAAAGCTCAGGATTTTTTACCTCCCCTTTCCCCCCTGGCCTTCCCCAAACAGAACACAGACAAAAGGACAATTAAAGATTTAAATAAAAATTTTCCGGGAAAAAATAGGGAAAAATACTATGGATCTTTCCAAAAAAAATAAAAACCCCCATTATAGTGGGTTTTTATACTTTTTATATATTAAAACAATTTTAAAAAAAATATAACACTTTGCGTAAATTTAGAAAAACCGGTCTCTATGGGGCCCAAGGGCCCCCTAATCCCCCTGGGGGCCCCTTTTCCCCCCAACGCTTTTGTCCAATTTCCCCCGCCCCCCGTAAGGGGCTTGGGACTGTTTCAATGGCTTAGAACCAAAAACCCGACAGATCTGCCCTTTATGGGATTCTAAAAAATGTTTCGCTCCCCCCCCCGGAAACGGTCCCTGATTTTTTCCTCCGCGGGGAAATGTTTTTTTATGCGGGGAATTTTTAAATTTTCGATGTACTTCCCACCCTACTTCTTTTGGCATTTTGACGGAAAAAAGCCTGTCCGCTGTTTACCCCCCCGGGCCCCCCCGGACGGGGTAAAAAACCCAGGGGGGACCGGGGAACACTCTTCCCCGTTCCCAGAACCCTAACGGCTTTCCCACCCAAAATTTTCTAGTTTTGTTTATAAGAACGGCCCGTGACCAATCTTTTTAAAAAAAAGCCAAACCAGCCCTTTGGGGGACTATATATCATAAAACCGAGTATTAGGCGTGTAGGCCGTTGATCAAGAACCCGACTAACTCAAAATTTAAAATTTATAGGTTTAAATTAGCCGTGGGGGGCACACTAGACAAAAAATAATAAACACTGGTTTACGGTTCCCTTTCCGCGGGGGCCCGGCCCCTTGGAAATTTTGGCCCTTTTCCCCTGCCGCCAAATTTTCTGCTTTGGGGCTTTCCCTTGCAAGGGTCCCCCACCGGGGTTCCCGCTAATTTCTTGCCTGTCCTGTCCAGTTTCCTTTTTGGGTTCCCCCGGGGGCCCGTCTGTTGGGACCTTGGGCCCCCTAAGGCGGCGGCGGAGGGTTCCCTTTCCCAAAATTTTTAGTTTTCCTTTTCTTTTGACCCCCTCCTCATCCCCCCCCAAACCCCTGGCTTTTAAGAGGTAGTTTCCCCCCCCTTTTTTCTCGGGGCAAATTCATTGCAGTCTACAGTCTCTTTTCTTTTCTTTCCCTCTTGAGCTCCTCCAGCACTCAGGGCTCCGTGGAGACATTTAACCCCCCCGGCTTGCTGGGTTTTCCCGTTTTCTGCTTCCCACTGACTCCTTGGGCCAAACGCTGTTGTCCCCCGTTGTTCCCTGAGTTTCCTGCCCGTATGTCCAACTCCTTTTCCCATGTATCCTGCCGTGTTTTCCCGGGCTTACCTCCTGTTTTCCCGCCAGTTCCTGCCTACCCTGTGGTGTCATGTTACTTGACTTCCTTATCCTGGTGTTCCGAGTCGTTCTACCTGCCTGCTTATGTTCTCCTACGTTCCTGTTTTCCCTGTCCTGCCCCTGGGCTGTCCCCCGAAAGGTAGCCACGCCAGGGGCAGTGATGGGGGTCCCGCAAACCAAATCCATCCCCTTTCCCGGGGGTCGGGTGAAGACAGGGGCCCTTAGACTCCATTTCCCTGGCGGGTCTAGCTACCACCTCCCTCGGGATCACAGAGGATCCACACCCGGATGTCGGCGGTCGGCCCCCCTGGGATACTCTGTCAGCGCCGCCCCGTTACAGTATGAACTGACCATGGATTCCCCCGGGGTGACCCGCCTATTTTTCGGGCCGTTACCTGCTGTCATGTCTGTCTCTGTTGTTCCGCTGGCCATGGTTCCCCCAATTTGTCTGTCTGTTCCGCGGGCTCATGGTTCGCCCCCGAGTGTCTGTCTTTCCCCGCGGCTCATGGTTCCCCAGAGTGTCTTCTGTTCCGCTGGCTCATGGTTCGCCCAGTGTTGTCTTTCCGTGGCTCATGGTTGCCCAGAGGTCTGCTTTTCCCTCCCCTCAGGGTTCCCCCAGAGTGTTGTTGTTCCGCTGCCCATGGTTTTCGCCCCAGGGTCTTCTTTCGCTGGCCGGGTTCGCCCAGGGTCTGTCTGTTCTGCTGGCTCATGGTTCCCCCCAAATTCTGTCGCCCCGCTGGCTCAGGTTCCCCCAATTTGTTGTTGTTTGGGGCTATGGTTCGCCCAGAGGTTGTCTGTTCCGCTGGGCTATGGTTAGCCCAAGTTTACGTTTGGCCCAGCTATGGTCCAGCCCGAGCTTATTTTTGGGCCAGTATGGTCCAGCCCGGCTTGGGCCCCAACCAGTTCCACCCCAGAGCTTAGTTTGGCCCAAACTATGCCCCCCCCCGGGGAGCTAGTTTGGGGGGGGAGTCATGGTAGAGAGTTATTTTGGCCCTTTTTGGGCCCAGCCCAAGCTTAGTTTCCCAGTCTGGCCACCCAAGCTTAGTTTGGCCCACTCATGGTCCAGCCCAGGCGCCCCGTTTGCCCGCTCAGGGCCCAAACCCCAGAGCGTCCGTCTGTTGTTGGCTTACGGTTCCCCCGGCCTTCTGAGTCCCCGGGGGCTTACGGTTCGCCCTGAGCCTTTGATCCCCTGGCTTAGGGGCTCGCCCTGAGCCTTCTGGTCCCCGGGGTTTAGGGTTCTCGCCTGACCCTCTGATCCCCTGGTTCGGTCTCCCCTGAGCCTTTGAGTCCCCGGGTTTACGGTCTCGCCCTGATTCTGAGCCCCCGGGGGTTAGGGTCTCGCCCTGAGCCTTTGAGCCCCCCGGGGTTTTACGGTCTCCCCCTGAGCCTTTGAGCCCCGTGGCTTAGGGGCTCCCCTGAGCCTTCTGAGTCCCCGTGGCTTACGGTCCCCCCCGACCCTTTGAGCCCCTGGCTTAGGCCCCCGCCCTGAGCCTTCTGGTCCCCGTCTTACGGTCCCGCCCTGACCTTCTGACCCCCCGGGGGTTACGGTCTCGCCCTGGCCCTTTTGATTCCCCTGGGCTTTTCGGGGGGCCCCCCGGGGGTTTCCCCCCCCTTTTTTTGGCTAGTGCCCCGCTTGTTCCTCCCATGCCCCTCCGTTTCTGGGTTTTTCCCCCTATATGGTTTAACGCCTGTACTTGGTTTTGGGGTTTTGCCCCCGTAGAAGTTGGGGCCCTGGCCTTTGGGGAATCCAATTCCCTGTGATTTGGGGGGGGGGGGGGGGGTTTTGGGAGGGGGGGGTACGTCAGGGTTCATGCCGCGGTCCCGCCTTGGAGTGGCCCTGTCCGTGCCGCCATTCTGTGGGGCTCCCTGTGCAAGGGTCCAGCAGCCTGTTTTCTGCTATGTACTTGCCTGCCCTGTCCATTTTGTTGTTCCGGGGTTTCCTGTCTGTGCACTTGCCCCCTAAGGCTTTGCGCCGGCATTTCCCTTCCTTTTATATTTTGTTCTGTGCACCTTTCTTCACCCCGGGACCTCTGGTTAAAAAAGGGGTATTTCCCTGCCTTGCTCTGGGTCAGTTCATTGCGTCTACAGTCTCTTGCTGTTTCCTCTTGAGCTCCTGCCAGCATCTCAGGTCTGCTGTTGGAGACTTTAACCCCTGAGTTGCTGGTCCAGTTGTGCTTCCCATTGAGCCCCCTGGCCATCTTTTGTTGTTCCGTTGTCTGCTGTTTTCCCTGTCCTGTTTCCCTTTCCGTTCCCGATGTACCTGCCGGTTTCCTGGCTGTCCCTCCTGTGTTCCCGTCCATTCCCTCCCCGTACCCGTGGTGTCATGTGTACGTTGAGCTCTCCTGTCCCCGCTGTGTTCCCGGAGTGGTTCTCCCCTGCCCTGTTAGTTCTCCTACGTTCCGGGTTTTCCCTGTCTGCCCTCGGCTGTCCCCGGGGAAGTAGCCACCCCCGGGGCAGTGCCCGGGGGCCCCGACCCAAAAATCACCCCGCTTTGCGGCGGGCTCTGGTGAAGACCGGGGCCCCTTAACTCCACCCCTGGGTGGTCCTCCAGCCCACTCCCTGGGTGATCACAGAGGATCCCCCACCCGGAGCGGCGGTGGCGCCTCGGCATAGTCGGGGCCCAGCGGCTCCGTTACAACACGATGGATAACAATATACAGAAAGGGGGACGAATAAAATACAGTTTGGGGTACAGCAAAAGGCAGTTAGAATAATCAAGTTACCGTGTTTCTTGCTTGGGACCCCCCGGGGCTGGGGGGGATGTGGCCCGGTGTTGATGTGTCCGGACCCGTCTCAGGCACCCCCCTCCTCTCGGATCAAAAAGAAAGCCAACTCTGGCCCCCTGGTTATACTGCGAGGGGCGCCCACTGGGCACCCCCTCAACCCCTGAGACGGCCTATGCACTCCTCCCACCAGGGGCATGCAGTTTTTGATGCAAAACCAAAAATGGACGATAACTTGGGGGGCAAATTGGCAAGAACCGGCCCCAATGGACCATCCAAACCTGGGGTTTCCTGACGCCTGGGAAACAAACATTTATCTTCTGGACCCGTAGGCCCCGGGTTTTGGATATCTCCTCCCCTGGGTCCTGGAAAAGGGAAATGGGCGGGGGGAGTGCTGCGGGGAGCTCTATTTTTGTGATATGAACCCCCACGCACCCGTTTTGAGCGGATCGCCTATGAATCGATATGACAAATCGGAGACGACCCGTCTGGGTTATGATTGCTGGAGTCTTTGAAGCTGGGACTACCATTTGTTCAGGGCTAATTGGATTCATGAGGGTCTTTTCATGGGTTGCCCCCCTGCTGTGGCGACTTCCTATAGAAAAGGCATTTACACTGGGCTTCCTTACTGTGTAAATTGAGCTTGTGCTGTGGTGGGGGAAGCTGTGCTATGAACTAGATACAGAATGGTTGAGGGGGGAGAGAACTGACAGTGGGGAATGGAATAAAGTGACTTCTACATCACAGGCATATTACACATTCTATCACATAGATTAAATGGT
This sequence comes from Phyllomedusa bahiana, assembly GCA_025379985.1. Taxonomy (NCBI): domain Eukaryota; kingdom Metazoa; phylum Chordata; class Amphibia; order Anura; family Hylidae; genus Phyllomedusa; species Phyllomedusa bahiana. The sequence goes on from JAODAL010054514.1 coordinate 22,672, forward strand.
GGCTATTACAATTCATGAATTGTCGTATATCATATTTTTGCTGTCTGTAAATTCCATAGTTTTTATAGCCTTATCAGATGCATTACATCGAACCCCCCCCACACTTAAAGAAACCCTTCTGTGATAGCCAGATTTTTTTCTTGTTCTCTTGTTTGGGGATATATGCACTAGGGGATATGTCCTTACCCAAAGTTTTTCCTCTTCTAGGGTCTATCTGTATGCCCTTATCTACAATCTCGGCTAATTTTTCGCTTTGCCGCAGAATGTTAATATTTCTTCTAAATATGGATTTAATTTCACCGGAATTTTTGCTATATCTAGTGGAGAACGTAATTTTTTCCTTCCTAGACTCCTGCTTTTGCAAATTTTTAGAAAGCAATTGTTCTTGGGTCATCTGACTTGCTTTGTTCTTTGCCTGATTGATGTCCCTTCTATCATATCCCCTCTGGATTAATCTTGTCTCTATTTTTTCTGTTGCCTCTTTAAAATCCTCATCTAGTGTGCATATCCTCCTAGCTCTAATGAATTCTCCATAAGGTATGGCTTTGATGGTATTTATGCTATGGCAGCTATTTGCCCTCAAGATAGAATTGCCAGAATTGGGTTTCTGAAATAATTTGGTTATTATTCTGCCTTTGTCTACATCTCCTTTGAGATTAATATCCAGAAAAGATGTACTTTCTCCATTCCATTTACCTGTGAATTTCAAATTAAAATCATTTTGATTGATATACAGCAAGAAAGGCTGTATGAGCGCTACATCGCGACCCCATATAATCAAGAGGTCGTCGATGTAGCGCCCATACCATACCACACAGTCCACAAGTGATTACTGGTTCTGTATATGGCATGGTGCTCCCACCATGCCATGGTTATATTGGCCAGTGAGGGGGAGAAAGTAGCACCCTACAAAATCATTACAATTGAAACTAAAGAGAATTCTCCAAGATGGAATAGCATTAGGAGTTATCAGTGAAAAACAAGCAAAATTTCTGTATAGAGAGGAACCTGTGACACCCATTTTCTACGGAGCACCTAAAGTGCATAAGGGCATGTTTCCCCCGAGCCTACGACCTATTATATCGGGGAATGACTCCCTGAATGAAGGCCTGAGCAGCTGGATTGATAAATATCTTCAACCAGTTGTTCAGAAATTGCCAGGTTACATTAAAGACACTCAGTCAGTCCTGAGCAAACTGTCAGGCAAACAGTGGAAGGGGGATTACACATGGCTCACGTGTGATGTGGTGGGTTTGTATTTGTGCATACCGCACCATGTGGCTATTACAGCTTTGTGGTTTTTCTTAAAACAATCGGGTTTTTATGAAGAAAACCTACAGATCTTTATCCTATTGGCGGTGGAATACTTGTTGAAAAACAACTTCTTCAAGTTTGAAAACACATTTTTTCTGCAGCTTGTTGGGGCACCTATGGGTGCTACTTTCTCCCCCTCACTGCCCCATATAACCATGGCATGGTGGGAGCACCATGCCATATACAGTACCAGTAATCCCTTTGTGGACTGTGTGGTATGGTATGGGCGCTACATCGACGACCTCTTGATTATATGGGGTCGCGATGTAGCGCTCATACAGCCTTTCTTGCTGTATATCAATCAAAATGATTTTAATTTGAAATTCACAGGTATATGGAATGGAGAAAGTACAACTTTTCTGGATATTAATCTCAAAGGAGATGTAGACAAAGGCAGGATAATAACCAAATTATTTCAGAAACCCAATTCTGGCAATTCTATCTTGAGGGCAAATAGCTGCCATAGCATAAATACCATCAAAGCCATACCTTATGGAGAATTCATTAGAGCTAGGAGGATATGCACACTAGATGAGGATTTTAAAGAGGCAACAGAAAAAATAGAGACAAATTAATCCAGAGGGGAATAAATTGAA
>JAODAL010054515.1:0-24580 GCA_025379985.1 Phyllomedusa bahiana
GGACCCCGAAAGGGGGGATGCTATTTCACATGCTACTGTAGCACTTTCGGAGGAACGCAGGCCGGGGCCCCTTGTTTTCAATAAAGGAGTTCATGTAACTTTTTCTGGGGGGGCAAAAGAAGGGGATTTTAAAGGCACTGGTTAGACGACTGGGTTTCCCGGGGCCATCCCAGAGCTTATAGAATCCTTCGACAAATTCTTTATTAGAGAAACTTCAGGCAATAAACAAAAAAGACGAGGACAGGGGGGGTTTTCCTTGGGAAGAAAGGGGGTTCTTTTATTTCTAAACAGTAAAAACCGGGATGAAATTAGAGCATTGATAAAACCCAAACAAATACACTGAATACTATCTTGTAGAGAAGCTGGAGGAAATCTAGGGAACCTGGATGTCGGGGCCTAAGTGGGGGGTTTTAGGGTGAAAACCTTAAAGGGGACCAGTTTGGGTGGGGGGGGGAAATTTAAAGTTTCCGGGTTTGGGGGGAGAAAATTCTTTAGAAAAATTAAGGAGGAATAGGGGACTTTTATCAGGGTGTTGTGGGGTATAAGTTTATGTCCCTTACATATTGTAAAAAAACTTGAAGTATTGTGCATTAAAAAACTCGCTGTTTTATATCTACATGTATGTGTCCCTTTAAACTTCCTAAATTTAAAAAAAAGTTAAAAAAAAAAAAAAAAAAAAAAACCTTTCCCGTTTTAAACTTTGTGATTAAAAAATCGTCAACACAAAATTATGATGCTAATTAATTTTGCCGGTGTATACCCTGAATTGATTCAATATGCCACTGTGCCCCTTGAATTGGTTTATGTTACTTTGCCCTATTATTCACTAGGGCCACCATTTGCCAATGAATTAGTTTATTATGTAAAATTTCCCAAAATTTTAATAAAAAAATTTCTGCCACTATTGTCACGGTCCATGCTGTGCTCAACGTTAGGGGACAGGGCTTTCCCCCGGGTGTGGTCAAGTCTTGTTCACGCGCGGCCCCCTGCTACGGCCCCCGGACATCCCCTTTGTGCTTTTTTCTGCCCTTGTTCCTGCTGTACCCGTACCGGGTCCTATTTTCTGGCATGGTTGCTTTTTGTTTGTGTCCTGAACACGCAAGTGCCCTCCCTAGGACGCGTGTGTGCCCCACTTTTTCTGGTTTTTAAAGAAAACCGTGCTTAACTCCCTGCCCTTTATGACCTCCCATCCTCCTGCCTGGGGTTTTAAAATGAACTTCCCCCCTTATTTTTGGGGTCAGTTTTTTAAGCCCATTGAGCTTCGGGCCCTCTGATTTGCCTGTTTTTGCTGTTCCTTTTTCCCTTTAACGTTTCTGCTGATACCTGCATTTGCCAATCTGATACCTCCCTAGGACCCCACCCTTCCAGTCTACTTTTAAACCCCCATTTGCGCCCATGTTGCTGTTTCTTTTACCTTTGTTCCTGTTACCTTATTTTTTGGTTTCTTCCCTGAATTTTGCCATTTCTCTACCTGTCCATGACTTGTCTTCCTGTATATGATACCCCGGGCCTGTGCCCCGTCACCCCCGCTTGTGCCCCCCTGTCCTACGTCCTGAAATTTTGCTGCCATAGGGGAGTGGGCCACATCAGGGGGAGTGATTTGGGGGGTTCCCACGGGCAAAAATCCGCCCGGGGCTTGTGGGGAACTCGGGGAAAAAAATTGGGGGGCCCCCTTAGCTCCTTTCCCCTAGTATGGTCTGCATTATATCACCATCACGCTTGCGGTGGCCCAGAGGATCCACATTCCCGGGTGTCCCCCTTTGTCAGTCTACTAAAATTGAATTTTTTTTTCCACTTAATCCCTAAATTTTTCTTATGATGCCAATGTGCCCATGGCCCTTTTGGGAAATAACATTTTGGGCCCCAAAAGATAATCAACATCTTCTTGTCCATCCGGGCAACTAGAAAAAGTGGCAAATAGGTAAAGAGGTGAATGGCCGGGGGCAGCAAGTCAAGACCCCCTTTATCCCTACCAGTGCTTTTTTTTATTAAATTGTTATTTAAAACATGTCCCCCCCTCCCCCTTTTCCCAAAAACCCATAAAATCCCCCGGGGCCCTAAGCGGGGCAAAAGGGGCCCCCCTAAAATTTAAAATTTTAGCCCCTAAATTACACTAATAAATTTTTTGGTGAAATAAAGGGTTTAAAAATAGAACAGAAGGGAGATAAAATTCAGCAAAAAAATTTTTTTTTTGGGAGTGCTGTCTTTTTGCTTAATACCTAAGGCCAAAAGTAAAAAGGGAAAAAAGGGATAGGTGGAAAAAGGGTCATACTTTGGGGGGACCCCCTCAAAGGAGGTGTATTTCGTAAACATTTCTTCAGGCCAAGATTGTAATCCCAAAAAGATTACAGAGTTCAAAAACAGGGGACAGCCCCCATGAGGATGGGACTAATGTTAAAGGGGCATAGAGTAATGGTGAAGGTGGAGAACAGGTCTAGGAAGAGGAGCACAGAGTAATGGAGAAGGCAGTAGACAGGTCTAGGAGGAGCACAGACTAATGGAGAAGGCAGAGGAGGGGTTCTAAAAAGGAGGAGCACAGAGTAATGGAAAAGGCAGAAAAAGGGTTAGGAGGAGCACAGACAAAATGGGGGAAGGCAGGGGGGGACTGGTTTTAGGAGGAGGAGTACAGAGTAATGGAGAAAGGCGGGAGGACAGGTCTGGGAAAGGAGGGGGCCCCAGACTAATGGAAAAGGGGCAGGGGGTGGTCTAGGAGGGGGGGAGCCCCGGAGAAATGGAGAAGCAAAAAGGAAGGTCTAGGGGGAGGAGCACAGAGTAAGGGGGAAGGAGTGGAAAAGATCTGGGAAAGGAGGAGCCAGGGGAAATGGAGAAGGCAGGGGGACAGGTCTAGGAGAAGGAGCCCCAGAGAAAGGGGAAAAGGGCAGAGGCCCAGGTCTAGGGGGGAAAAGGGCCCCGAGTAATGGAGAAGGCAGAGGACGGGGTCTTAGAGGAGCACAAAGTAATGGAGAATTAGGGGACAGGTTTGGGAAGAGGAGCCCAGAGAATGGAGAAGGCAGGGGGGACAGGTCAAGGAGGGGGAGCCCCAGGAAAGGGCCCGAAGGAAGGGGGAAGGTCAAAAAAGGAGGACCCACAGGGGAAAGGGAGAAGGAAAGGGGGGAAGTCTAGGAGGAGGAGCCCCCAGAGTAATGGAAAAGGAAAGGAGGGGCCAGGTTTTTGGGAAGGGAGGGCAAGTTAAGGGAGAAGGGGAGGCGGGGCAAGGAGGAGGGGGACAGAGAAGAAAAGGGGGGGCGGGGGAAGGGGGGGGGGGAAGGAGGAGTTTTGGGGGAGGAAAAGGGGGGCGGGGGAAACAGGTTAGGAGGGGAAAGCAAAAAGATTTTAATGGGAAAAGGCAGGGGACAGGTCTAGGAGGGGAGCGAAAAGGGAAATGGGAAAAGGGGGGGCCAGGGGGTCCCGGGGGGGTCGGGGGGGGAGGGGAGGGGGGGGCAAGGGGGTTTAAAGGGAAAAAGGAGGAGAACGGGCCCTTGGGGGAGGAGTTTATAGTAATAGGAAGGCAGGGGAAAACAGGTATATCAGGAGGAGGACCCACAGACTAAGGGGGGAAGATGGGGTTCAGTTTAAAAGGGAAAAGCCCCGAATATTAAAGAGGGCAGGGGCCCGGTCTGGGAAAAGCTAAAAAGGAAGAAATGGAGAAGGGGGGGGGCAGGTATAGGACAGGAACCCCAAAAAAGTTTTGGAGAAGCAGGGGAAACAGGTCTAGGGGGGAGGAGAAATAGAGTAAGGGGGAAGGCAGAGGACAGGACAGGAGAAGGGCCGGGGCAATGGGGGTCACAGAGGCCCGTTGTAGGGGAAAAAGCACATAGTAATTGGGGAAGGGGGGAAAAACCAGTCTAGGAGGAGGAGCACGGAGTAATGGGGGGGGAAGGGGCAGATGACAGGTCTAAAAAATAGGAGGAGCCCCGGGGGTTTAAAAAATTGGGGAAAGAAAGAGGACGGGGTTAGGAGGGGGGAGAAAGAGTAATGGTGAAAACCCAGAGGACGGGTTTTTAGGGAGGATAAAGTGCAATGTAATGGAAAAAGTAAAAGGCGGTCTATGTGAGGGACCCAACGGGAGCCCGGGAAAAAAACCCGGGAAAAACAGTTCTAGGAGGGGGAAACCCCAGAGAAATGGGGGAAGGTAAAGACAGGTGTAGGATGAGGAGAACAGAGTAATGGAGTGGCAGAAAAAACATCCCCTTAGCGGGAAAACGGTGGTAGGGTAGACGGAGGGGGACGGGCCCAAAGGAAGGACAGGTTTAGGAGGGGAGCACGGGAGTAATAGGGGAAGGAAGGAGGAACATGCTAGGAGAAGCTCAGATTTAATGGAAAAGGGCAGAGGAAGGTCTAGCGGGGGGGCCGCAGAGTAATGGAAAAAGGCAGAGGAAAAGGGTTCTGGGAAAGGGAGGAGCACAGAGTAATGTAGAAGGGAAAAAGGGGGGGAAGGTCTGGGGAAGGGAGGCCCACAGAGTAATGGAGAAGCAGAGGACAGGTCTGGGAAAAAAAAAAGGCTTTTAATAGGAAAGAAGCAGGTCTTGAGGGGGGAGCACAGAGTAATGGGGGAAGGCAAAAGGACGGGGAACTAAGGGGAAAAAAGTGGCAGAGAAATGGAGAAGGTGGAGGGCAGGTCTAGGAGGGGGAGCCCCAAAAGTTTTTTGGAAAAAGCAGAAAACAGTTCTAGTGAAAGAAGCCCCAGAGTAATGGAGAAGGCAGGGGGACATTATTAACAGGGGGAAAGGAGCACAAGTAATGGTTAATGAAGTGGAAACCATCAGGCGTGGGGAGTAAGAGGAAAAATCTCTCTGGGGTTGGGGGAAAAAAGGGGGACTGAGTCTAGGGCAGACCCCCCGGAAAGGTAAATTTTTGTGGTTGTTTTCGGGGGATGTTCCAAAACAGGTAAAAAGGGTGTTTGCCATGGGTGGATTTAAAACCTCGGGGATTCTTTTTCAAAAAAGGATTTAAAGCTTTAATTTAGAGTCGGGAAACCCTTTTTTTCCTAGATTTTGCCCTTTCCAAACCCCCTTTGACTTGGGGTCTTTTTAGCCCTATCATGGTTACTGTTTTGGTTAAGCACAAAAAACTCTTTTAAACCCGGGTATAACTTTTAAAATTAAGGGTGTCCACCCCCGGGTGAAAACCCCAATCAAGCATTCCCCAAACCTTTTTATAGGTTTTTTTATAACCATAAAGGGCTTTAAAGTGCCTAAGTAACTGTGATTTTCTGCTTTCAAAGGCTATGCTGTGAAAGGTTATATCCAGCAGTTAGCCCGGGCCGGGGGGTCGGGAGCTGGAGAGGGATGCCCCTCCAAAGTAAAAAAAAGACAGGGGAGGGGGAAAGGGGAGCGTAAGTCAAAAGGGTAAGGGGGCAGAGTGAAGGAAATGGGTGGGACTAGGGCAAACCCCCGGATAGTAAAGCATCCATGTTTATCATTTCATTTTCCATCATTGTAGCCGAACTTTGGGGTTACACATGGGAAACCCAAAGGAGAATGCAGGGGATGTGAATACAGGGGTGTGGGCGGCAGGGAGTCTCCCGTCCCACAGGTTAAACCCCCTCGGTACATGTCAGAAACCCCAAAAACAAAAAAGGGATCCCGGGGTCCCCATGGAAACCCGTTACCATTATAAGAGAGGGATTGTTATTCCAAGTTCCTGTTTCCCACACAGTTAAGGGTTAAAAAACCCTTGGGTTTACGTTTTGAGTTGGGAGCCGGGCTTGACAAATTGTCGGGTTTTGCATCTGTTTTCCAAATTTTTTGCTCAATTTATTTTCTTAGGCCACTTTACCATACCCAGTAGCCCCTAGAGGGTCCTCTTCAAAACCCGGGTTTTAAATCACCTTGTCTATTTAATTTCCCCTTTTTTTTGTTATTTTTTTATAAAGTTATATTATTTTTTTCCTTTTCGGGGTTTTCACATCCTCAGAGGGTGTCACAACTTGAAGCAAACCATTTGCCCAAACCCAGGAAACCCGGGCCCAGGAGGGAACCCCCGTTTAGGGCAGAAAATCGTTCAAAAAGCACGGGGTTTTTCTCTATTTTCTCTATTTCACTTTTTGGGCCCTAAAACAGTTAATAACCCCCTGATCCCGTGCCAGTTCTGGCCCGGTTTTTAGTAATTTTTCACCCCATTCAATTATCTTGGTAATAGGTGAAAAGGGGTTTTGTTGCTATAATTTCATCAGGAAAAATGAAACGGGCTGAGTCTATGTGGCACTGGGTGGGAGGTGTAACAATTCTCCCCCCAAAACTTTTACAAGAAAAATATGGACTTTCATGGGGAAAATTTCCCCGTAGGAGGGTCCTCAGGGGAACACCAAATGGTGGAGGGGACCTGCTAGGGGGTGTTTTGGAGCAGAAGCAGAGGGCCAAAGGGGGGGGGGGGGAAATTAAAAAAAGTCTCAAATCAGGGGGAAGAAAAAAAAAGACAAATTAGATGGGCACTGGTCAGAAACCAGGAGGATTGGACTACAAGTGCCAGGGGAAGGGAAAAAGGTAGAATTTCCCCCCCATGATTTAAAATTTTTTTTGTTAAAGTAAAAAGTTTTTTTCTGCCGTTAGGGTTATTTTTGGCCTTTTAAAAGTAGTTGTATGGTGCTTTGAGGGGGGGGGAACCGGGTTTTCCATTTATGTACTATTGAATTTGTAGGTTAGGGGGGCCCAACCCCCCCCGGAAAAATTTTTTGTTGACGATATGTTTCTTTCCCTTTGCTTTCCTCTCGACTCTAGGGGCTAGGGGGATGGGGTGCCCCCAGATGGACAGCTTTGATAAAACATGATCTTGAGATCGGGAGTTGTTGATGCTTTGTGTTTTTATATGGGTTTCCCTAGTGGGTTTTGGGGTGTGAATTGCAGCTTTGTTGAAGGCTTTTCTGGCTTGTTACAATAGAACTCCTTATGAGGGTGGGCAAAATTCATATTATGAAAATCACCCAGGTTTTTAAAAATGATTTCCCGTCCTTTTACCCTTGTCTGTGAATGAATTCGGTTTAGTTAGTTGTTTTCTTTTTTAGTTTTGCATGAGGGACAGGAAAAGTATGGAATAAAAAACAGAAAGATATAGCGGGGGTCAAAAGAAGGGGGCCCTGGCTGGTGGAGCTCTAGCATATTGGGTCACATGCGCAGATCGGGGCGGGAAGCAGACAAGCCAAAAAGTCGAACAAGGAGCGGGAAAACAAAAATAGGCTTTAGACACGCGAGGTGTCATGGGTCTTGTCAAGGTTTGTAGCCTTCGGTTTAAAGACAAACCTGTTTTCCCCCCTCACCCACAAGACACCCTGCTCTTCCCATTCACTGGCTTTTTGCGTCCCTTTTTCCCGGGGCATCCCCCATTTTCCTGGACCAATGTTTTGGGTCCTGTGTTGTTTTTTTAGTGCCCCCTACCCCAATTTCTGCTTGTCAATTTTTTGGGTGTTTTTTCAGTACAGAATTAAAGCACAAGGTACTAACCACATTGTGAATGCTAGTTTAAGTATTGGCAATAGATACCTTTTTTGGGGCCCCCGCGCTGCGGTCCGACCCCCGGCCCCGCGGCCACCCGCCCCCCCGGGCCCCCGGGGGGGCCTCCCCTTTTTTTTTTTTTTGCCGGGGGTCCGGTCACCTGCCCCCAGGCCCGGCCCCCCGGCATGCGCTCCCCCCACACTCCTACACTGACCGCTTTCCTGCTTCCTCTCCGGGCTCCCGTTCTGCTTTGCCTGCATTTTTCCCGGCCGGCCTCTGGGGGGCGCGGCGAGCACTTCTGGGTTTTAAAAGGGACAGTCCCAAATTTGGGTTTTCCCCTTTTTTCCCCCTACACCCTTTTGGCACGGGCTTTATAGGGATACCCCTTCCTGTCAGGCGTCAGTTTTTGGTGCCCCTGTGTTAGAAACCGGTCATCTGCTTTTTGCTAGCTTTCCCCGCTGGGGTTTCCCGTACCCTTAATTTTGCCCCTGCCTTCCCCGGGTCCTCCCTTTATTGGGTTCTACGCCCCCGTCCTCCCCATTTTCTGTTTCTCTTCCCGGGTTGTCCTGCCTATTTCAGCCCAGGGCCCCCGGTCGGCCCTGTGTTGTTAAAGGGGGTCACCGCTGGGCCCTCGTCAGGGATAGCAAACTGGGGGTTTTCCCCTGCACAAACCCCTTTCCTTTGCCTTGCGGGGGCTCGGTAAAGGGAAAAGGGGCCCCCTTAGACCCCGCCCCCCCGGGTGGTTACCCAAACCCCTAGTGGGGGCCGGGTGGATCCCCCTTCTGCTGCGGTGCGTTTTGTGACATTTCAAAAGGGCCATGGACCCCCGATAACCGCTACAGAACAGAGAGCCTCATTGTTTAAATCACGCGCCGGGGGCGCCTTTAAAGAGCAATTCTTCGTCATGCTAAAAACCCTTGCGGTCGACCCCCAAAAAAACCACCTGGGCCCCCGGTCCGGCCCTGTTCCTTTCCCGGTTCTCGCCCCGGGTTTCCCTTGCAGCATCTGGGCATTTCCCTTTCCGCATCCCTCTGCCCCTCACTATAGGGGGACCCCAAAGGGCCCTTTGCCCTTGGTTTTTTTGAACCAGTGCACGATCCACTTCAAGGTCCTAAAAAAACTAATTCGTATGCCCGGGTAAAGTGGCCTTCATTATTTTTTCCCCTCCCCGGGGAAGACTGCCTGGGTTGACACCCCTGTGGGGGAAAAGGAATCCGTGACAGCAAATCTAGCGAATTTCCCGTCCCCCTTCCCCAAGGTATTTGAAAAAGCCCGGGAAAAGGGTTCCCCCGCTGCCCCTTTCCCCTTTTTCGGGTTTGGGCAGGGTGACTCCTTTGGTTTGGGAAATATGCTATTTCAATTTTTGGACTTTATCCCCAAAAGCTGTCCCGGAAAAACGAGGCCCTGGGGCGCAATCTTCTGGGAGGGTTGGCCCGGGCGTATTTTAAGGGGTGGAAATAGAGGGCGTGACCCGGGCCCCCCAGCGGGACGACCTCATCACTTGGCCCCCCGCATCGACATCTGTTTCTGGTCGTAAGGAGGTTTTTCTTAAACGGGGAATTTTTGCCCTGTAGGAGTCCTCCGCCTTTTTACTGTCTTCCAAACGTCCCCCACAGCCTGTCCCTGTTTCCTATGGGAGGGCCCCTTGGTCATAGAGCCCCCCTGTTGGAGAGCAGGAAGAAGGGCTCGCCCACGCAACCCCGGGCTCTGCTTACTGTGGTTCCAAGGGCCTCTTTCGTAGGGAGTGCCCCCTTTCGTCCGGGGGAAAATTACCGAGGGCCCAGGCTTTGTGGGGGGAGGCGAACCTTTGGGGCCCCCAAAAAACCTCTCCCCCAAATTTACCATGATGGCCCCTTTTAACGCTTCCCTCCAGTTCTGCTTTCGGTTGCCACCTTTGTGGGGTCTGGTTCGGTGGGAACTTCATCCAAATTTCTCTTGTGGTTGGGGTTTTTGGCGGCTGTATGGGAAACCTTTTTGGGTAAACTCTCTCCCTTTCATCCCTGAATGGAGAAGTCCTTTTTTGTAAACCCTCCGGCACCACGGGAAACACCTTAAGTTGCATGTTTGGGAACTAACCAGGGGAAAAAATCTTTTCCTTGTCCTGCCATGCTCGCTAATACCCCCTCCTGGGGTTCCCTTTGGGTGCCCTGACCACGGCCCCCCCTTGATGGGGAAAAGGGGGAAGTCACTCCCATGGGGACCCGGGCCCCTTGTTTGCATTTGGTACCACGTCCCCCACCCTTTTTGGGGGGTTTCCTCGACCCTTTTTCCCGCCGTTTTCCCGCCCATCAGGCCTTCCTGTCATTCGGGAGTTTGGGATGTGTTCTGAAGGAAAAAAGGCAGAGTTCTTCCCCCCTACCGCCCCCACGTTTTCCCTTTGAGCTGCCCGCCGGACTAAACCTCCAAAGGGGGTTTTTCGGCCTGAAAATGGGGCAATGTCCCGGGTTTTATCAAAGAAAAACTTTTTTAAAAGGGGTTTAACCCCTAGTTTCATCTCCCGCGGGGGTGGGTTGTTTTTTGGGAGAAGAAGGATGGGTCCTTGCGGGCATGCATAGACTATTGAGGGCCCCAATAAATCACTATCAAAAATCGCTACCATGCAGTTGATTTTAGGCTCTTCGATAGGTCGGGAGCCACGGGAAATTTCCAAGGTCCCCTTGGGGCGCCTACAATTTTTTTATTTGAATTTCGCAAGGGGGAAAATGTGGGGAAAGGGCCCTTTTAAAACCCGCGACGGCCCTTCCCAAATAGGTCATGCCCCTTTTTCCCCTTTCAATGCCCCCCCTGTAATTTTAAGAAAATTTGTAAATTTACATTTTCCGAGACCTTCTTACCCCCTGTGTACTTTGTCTACTTGGATGACCTTAACTTCTCTCCGGGTTAAAATCCCCTTTGGGTCATGTTCGTCTTTGGGGCCTCCCGCCCCGACCAAAAACCTCTCTACGCCAAGTTGGAGAAGTGTCTATTTGACGGCCAAATTTACCATTTTGGGTACATTCCCGGGGCAAAGGGCTTCTAATTGGGTTCGGAAAAAATCGTTTTTGCAGTATTGAAATGGCCAGCCTGTCGGTTTTTCAGGGGTATCCCGGGGTTATTGGTTTTCCCAAATTTTACCGCCAATTTATTCCCAAATTTTCCCCTCATAGTCCTATTTTTCGCCCCACCCAAAAAAGGCGTAATTTCCCCGTTTTTGGATCCTGAGGGTGAAGAAGTGCTCAGTTAAAAGAAACCCTTTTTCCCCTGCCTCTGTTCTTCATCACCCGGACCCCGAGCCCCTTCTTTCGGGAAGTTGATGCCCCCTCGGTTGGAGCGGAGCCATCCTTCTACAAAAAAATGCCAAGGCAAATCGTTACCTGTGGTTTTCTTCTATAAGACTTCTTGCCGGGGAGAAAAACTACTCCATTGGGGACAGAGAACTGCTGGCGATCAAACTGGCCTTGGGTGAATGGCGGCCTCTTCTGGAGGGCGCTCTACATCCGGTGACCATCTATACGGATCATAAAAACCTCCTATACACAGACAGAACGATGTTTGAATCCTCGTCAGGCCCGGTTGTCGTTATTTCTCTCGTTTTAACTTCTTTCCTCCACTTCCGGCCAGCCCCAAAAAACCCTCAAGGCCGAGGGCTCTGTCCGGGCAAGGATGCCTCGACTCTGAATCTGAACGCAGTACCTGATCCCCCGAAGTCTGGTCCATGCCCACCTGAAAGGGTTTGCGGGAAATTCTCCCTGGTAGGACCTTTGTGAAACCCGCCCTGAGGAAACGCATTCTGTCCCAAAATGGCCGGTCATGTGGCTATCAAAAGTCTCTCCACTTATCACACGTCACTACTGGTGGCCCTCCCTCGCAAGATGTCAAGGAGTTTGTGGCTGCTGTGCCCTAAGTGCCCGGAGCCGGCGTAAGAGTTCTTGTCTCTGGACATGTGGGTTATCTGTTGACTTACCGGTGCCCGAAGTACCATGGAGCCACTTCGCTATGGACTTTGTGACTGTTCTACCGCCTTCCAAGGTACGTGTTCGGTGGTCTGGGCGTGTGGGAACGATTCTCCAAGAGGGCGCATTTTACACTCTGCCAGGTTTCCTTCGGCTCCGCCAAATGGCTTCATGTTTCGTACAAGCATCCTCGTTTACATGGAATGCTTTCTCGTGGCTGGGTGTCTTGTGCTCTATGCTGGGATATTAAATTGGATTCTTGTCTGCTACACCCACTGTCAATGCCCAAGTGGTGCGGATAACCAAGGTCTGGTGAACTACCTGCGACAATTTATTTCAGCTCGGAAGCCGCTTGGGTCTCTCTGCTCCCCTGGGAAGAGTTCGCCTATAACAACCATGCAAGCGAGTCCTCAGGAGAGTATATGTGGTGTTTGGTCAACATCCTCGTCTTCTCAAATTTGGCGACTCGCCCGTCAGAATTTGTGTTGCGTGGCCACCCGGTTTTTAATGACAGCAAGCTGACAAGAACGCTAGAGCTCCTACTACATACCAACCTGGGGATAACAGTTTGGCTCTCCTCCAAGCACATCCGCCTCAGAAGTGCCTAGTTTGAAATTTGCTCCACGTTATCTGTCCTTTCAGCATTCTCTGACTAGATCAACCCGGTTATCTACAAAAACTCTGCTTACCTCTCCTACCGCAATCCCCAATCATTCCATGTGTCTCTCCTGAAAACCGGTGATTCTCAATCGGTATTCACCAAGGTGGTTCCTGTTGCCGCACAATCCTAATACCGAAGATATCTACGAGTAAAAGAAATCCTGACATGAAGCGTTCCAGAGGCAAAACCTACTACCTCGCGGATTGGTAGGGCTATTGGGCCTGGGGAGGTCCTGGGGAGCCTCAAGAAAACATTCAATGGCTCCCACTCTCATCCAACGTTTTCACAGATTCTGGTTTTCTGGAAGGAGGAGCTCTAAGGGGGGGGGTACTGTAATGCCACGCGCTGCGGTCCGACGCCTGGACCGCGGCCACTCGCGCCTCCCAGCCCCCGGGACATACTTCCCATTTTTTTTTTTTTCCCCTTTTTTTTTCTATTTCTGCGCCGCGGACCCGGGCGCCCGGCCCAAGGCTCACGGCCAGGCCCCGGCATGCGCTGCGCTCTACTCAACCTTTACTGGTCCTGCTTTCCTCATATGCTCTGTGCGGCAGTCTCTGCTTCTGCCTGCACTATCCCAGCCAGCCTCTAGGGGTGTGTGCCAGCAGCTTCTCAGATTTAAAGGGACAGTACCTAATTGGTATTCCCTTTTCCACCTATGGCCTTTTGGCACGGGCTTTATAGGGATACCCCTTCCTGTCGTTGGCGCCCAATTGTTAGTGTCCCTGCATTAGCAACGGTTGTCTGCATTTGCTAGCGTTCCCTCTTACGGTTCTGTAGTCTACGTTTCTTCTCCTGCCTTGCCAGTCCTGCCTAGCAAATCCTGACTACTCTGGTTCTATGCTCCGGTGTCCTGCCTACTCAAGTCCACGTCACGGGTTGGGCACTGTGTTCCGTGCTACCTGCTGTCGGCTGTTACGCTGGGTCCTGCGTCGTGGGTTAGCGACCTGGGGGATTCCCCTGCAGCAAAGCCCGTCCTGACTAGCGGCGTTCTCGGTGAGGACTAAGGGGCCCCTTAGACTCCGCTCCCCGGAGTAGGTTATGCCAACTCCCAGCAGTGACCGGTGGATCCACTTCCCGCTCGCTGAGCAGTCGTTACAAAGGGGTTTAACATGAAACTGCATCTCACCATATTTTTTGTAGGGGCTAATTATACACTTATGGAAATTATCATGTCTACCTTTATATGTCTCTTCTTGTTACTAAATAAGTTTAATTCTTTTAAACTTTCCTCAAAACTAAGATGCTCCATGCTCCTCAGCTTAGTTGCTTATATTGGTACTTTAACTTCAGATTTAGAATGTGTCTACGCAGGTATAAAAGATGTTTTTTTCCAGAGGTGTAGCTTAAAGCTATAAGACGATCCCAACCTTAAATGAGATACTTTTAAAATGAGTAAGTTCTTCTGTGGAATAAAGACCTTTGGTTCCCTCTAACGACACCTAGGGCCAGGTGTGAATGTATACTCACTCAATTTAGCTATGCTAACTATTCACTTAGCGTTGTCCCCCTTATTAATACATTTTCCCAATTGTGCCTCAGACAATGAAATATGCAACAAGCCTGATACCGTTTGTAGCAGGAAAGAACACAGACTAGAGAGCTTCTCTGCAGGAACAATATATGGACTTCTTCTTTTCCCATATCTTATCATAGAGCACCCCCTCATCATAGAGCACCTCATCAGTATAGAGGACCCCCCTCATGTCTCTGTCATTGTTAACCATATCACAAGGCATTATGGGAAAGGGGCTGAGAAGCCCACAGCGCCCTCTGTTGGTTGTAACAAATCCTCAATTTGCTTTTGCCACCGAGTCTTGCAGAAAAGCAAAATAGGAGTTTTTTAGCAAGCCAGTATCTTTCTATCTAAGAACAATGCTGTTTCGGGATTTTTGTCCCTCGTCAGTGCAGAGTAGAGAAGATACTGGCTGGCTGTGTGGGAAGCATCGTTAACCATGACATTCATTAGCTGAGAGATTTAGATACAATTACACTCAACAGACACTAGAAAGCTGCTTTAAGGTAACGGTTGGTTCTTTTTTCTACAAAGGTTGCACCAATGGTATGTCCATCCCTGATCTTCAGGACTAAACTATCTATAATGGCAAGAATATAATCATTAAACCTTACTATCCACTGTAGGTATCTACATTAATTTCGACCCAGATGGTACTCCCAAGGCGGCACTCCCAAGTAGTAACAAAAAAATGAAAAATTAGTTTAGTTCATCACATTTACAAGACATCGTTTTAACTCACACATGAGCCCTTTTCAAATGATAGGTGAGCTGAAACACTATCTTGTGGACATGCTGAAATAAACTAATTTTTCCACTTTTTCGGAGTCCCTCGATTTTCCTTTTTACACTATAAAATCTAAATATATAGAGAGTTAGTTGCTTTGATCAATGCATCGGGCATGCGTAGTAAAGGCATTCTGAGACGCCGGGACTCATGGACATAGTCGGCATGCGCTCTTTAGTTTGTGCTTGCGCAATGAAGGTATTCTGAGACACCGGGATAGAGCGTACCGTGTTAACACGCAGCGCTGGTTTTAACTTCTTAGAAAGGGGATGGAGGTGCATTATAACATGTGAGTTTATGACATCTAATATGAGATCTTTTGTTCAGGTGTATTGGGGAAGGGATGATTGTTTAATCAATTGAGCATGTGAATAGTGATCCGTGATTGGTCACTTATAGTGTTGAGCGATTATTATCGACAAAGTTGAAATCGGCACAGTTTTTATGGTGATCGGATTTTTTAGATCATGCGATAATTTAGGTTAAAATCTGTGCTTCATCTATTAAGATCGTGACATTTTCGCCGTTCCTGTCATTTTTGGAGGCCAGCAATTCTGATTATCCCGAATTGAGCAGGGTGAGATGTGGTGCGACTCGTCATGACTGGGATGTGTATGGTTGCGATTGCGGCTGAAAATCACATCGACATCGTTTTACATAGAACAGCGTTTCTGTTTCAGCCTCAGTGTTCTCTCGCGTCTCAGAGGCAGAAAGGACATGAGCTCTGCTTGTGTCCAAAACAGCTCTGCGAAATTATTATATTTCTTCACAGAGCAAACCTCTACTTTTAGTTGTGTCCTTCACAATTTAGTTAGTATTAGAGATTGAAGAATTTTTATATAGTTAGGTAGAGAACTTTTAAAGGAGCATCATTCCGCTGTAAAGTCTCGGGGGGGAGTGGAGGGGGGGGGGCCCTGCGGGCGGAACTCAGACAAGCTCTATACAAGAATACTGGATATAGTTCACAATAGACTTAAGTGTAGACATTGCACCGCAATTGCTTAATTAATTAACAGTTTTCTATTGAAATATATTCATGGATAATCCGGCAGCACTGTACCTATTAGGGATACACATATTTTCTAGTAACTGCTGGAATCCTTTGTTAGGTGAAAAACTCCACTTTTTAAATTTGAATCACGCATATTTTATAGTCACCACAGGTGAAATTGAAAGGTGCCTTAATATTGTTTTATCCTCAATACATACAGATACATGTTTTTTGACTTTGGCGGCATCTACAGCTTTGTTTCATTGAGGAGCTTGCACATAAATTTGAATACAGCATTTTATAGTCACCACAGGTGAACTTGATAGGTGCCAAAAAATACTTTGTATTATAGCCGAATACATTTCAGTTACGTGTTTTTTGACTTTGGTCGCATGGCCAGGCTTTGTTGATAGATTACTTTGCAGTAAATTTGAATCCAAGCAATTTGTATGTCACCCAGGTGAAATTGATAGGTGCCTAAAATACCTTTTATTATACGAATACATTTCAGATAAGTGTTTTTTACTTTGGCGGCAGCCTGCTTTGTTGATAGATCTACTTTGCAGTTTAAATTTGAATACAGCAATATGATGTCTCCACAGGCTGAATTGATAGGTGCAAAAATACCTTTTATATTATCCGAATACATTTCAGTTACGGTGTTTTTTCATTTGGCGCAGGCCAGCTTTGTATATAGATCTACTTTGCAGTTATATTTGATTCCAGCTATTTTGTTTGATTTGAGGGATTTGAGAATAGCTGTGGTTGCAAGTTTTTTAATAAGAGACTTTACCAATAAACTCTTCCATTACCTCTCAAATTTTTATATTTTCTGAACAGTGGTGCGAAAATTCAGGTGGCTAAGCGAGCAATGAGGGGGGTAGGACATGGAGGTTGAGGTACGAGAGAGGTGGCTCCTTCCAGTGCTGGCGACAACACGCATGCCAGCGGATCGTCAGTTGCAGGACCGCTCAGGCATGTATCGCTGGGGCAGGGCCTGTGAATTCGTATCGAACTGCGTCACCAATCTGTCCTTCAGTGGTTAATTCATATTGCATCCAGCAGTCTTTCCTCCTAGGTCCTCCCTGTCACGGGGCCACAAATGTCGTCTTCAGCATACCAGCATCCGTCCAACATGAAGCCGCCCAAATGTCAACTCGTGTACCCAACACTGTAGATAATTCATTTTCTGAAGACCTTCTTTGATGACAAAAATGCGGTTGGGGTCAGACGGCATTGGTCAGCAACCAGCAGGGGAAAATTGTGGATGGAAGGTATGTCTCTTAGTATTATGCTGCAAATGGTAAGGAGGTCCAGGGATGTAAGTGAGGCCGATCCAGTAGGAAGCAGGTCTTTCCACAGCAGCAGCATGGCAGCAAGAGTAACATGAACTAAATGGGCCACCAAGGAACCGGACCTGGTGGGGAAATTCAGCAGGTATAGTTAGAGTAACCTTAGGTTAAGCTTGTTTGTGTAGTTTTTGTATAAGCTGCATGTGCAGTCTTATTGGGCTGTTTTTTTTTCTGAACGGCTGTATCGTGGGTGGGAGGGCCGTTCACCCCTTCCGGTCTTGCTTTACCAGTTATCCCTAGGCCTTTAAAGCGTGCAGGAGAGAGACAGGAGGAGAGTCAACCTGGGATTGATTAGTGTCAAGGTGTCATTTCTCCAGGAGGGTGCTGAGAGGAAGGAGGATCGCTACTGAACACCCAACCAGACCGAGGAGGTCTGCTACACAGAGGGACTTCACTGCACACGGTGGAGTTACTAAACAAGTGTGTCTTGTTTTTTTGATGCTGGAAATCTATTATGTTTTGTGCTGCATGTTGACGGCTGACGTAAGCAATGACGTAAGACTGCTGTTTGTTTTGCTGTTTTGTTTGCTTCTAAAATAAAACCCTATATTCTTTGGTTGCAACCTTCCGCTTGTGCATTACCTCTGTGACCGGCTAGTCCAACATATGGTGGAGGTTGCTATGGGCACTGGGTTGCTAAGGGGTATCAGCAGCGTACGTTTTGGACTGTTTATATGTTTTGTGAAATGTTTGTCCTGAGGTGAAGGCTGCTGCTAATTCCCTCGCCATAACCAGCCCACAGCAATGGAGGAACTGTGCATAGCACCTGGTAGTGACAGGCATTGCCAACCTCAGCAAGAAACCAACCTCTGTATGGCTGGATACAGATTGCAGCACTTAGGAACAATGTTTGGCCATAGGACGGAAGACTTTTTCGGGGGTGTGCACAGGTAAAAAAGGGCAAGCTAACATGCGCGCCTTGCAAAAGATGACCGCTGTGACGACGTAGTGGCAAACCTGGCGGTGTTTGAGAGGATGGCGGAAGAGAGAGACTCCCTGCTGCCCGTTTGTCGGAAGTTCTTGCGCCATATTTGATCGGGGAACGCAGAAGGCCTACTTTGACCTGTCTTACAGAGCAGCAAGGGACTATGACTCTTAAGGCTGAGATTATGGCCCGGCGGATTCACCCTTGCTGTGTGGGCTCGAAGCAGTCCTTGATTGCGGTTTGAGAAGCATATGCCGCCCGCTCCAGCTATTTGAATCTATACACCTTGTGAGCCAAGTGGCTGCACCTGAGGTGCTGAGGAGTCCATCCGCATCGTAGACGGATTGTCATGGACCGCTACGCGAGCGGGACTTCCTCTGAGAGCGGCATTCGCTGGGTTGCCCAGGGAGACCCAAGACGCTGGATGAGATGTTTGCACTCGTGGAGCGGTACACCACTGCAGAGGTTCCTATCTGGGCTGAAAGTACAGCCAGCAGTCCCGTTGGGTGCTCAGAGGTCGCTCTCCAGGGCCAAGTGCTCATAAGCTTTATCCGCGGTGGACAGGAGAGCCGTGTCACAGAGACCGAGTCGAGGTGGTTCCCCCTAGAAGAGAGAGGTTGGTGGGCCCAGTAAAGGTTCTTTCCCCCCTTAAAAATTCCACTGGGTGGGGCGAGCGAGGTGCGCAGTTGGAGGTGCCAACAACTGGGGCATTTTGCAGCGCACTGTCCTCAGCAGGAGGAGCTATATGGAGTGTGTGCCACCCGTCGCCTTCCATTGTTTGCTCACCTGCCTTTTTTCAGTGCTGTGCCCCTGCCAAGTGGCCCAGGTCCCCAGGGAATGCCAGGTTCCGGGTGACATGGAGTCGTGTGGTGGCCTGTTGGTACTCTGGCAGCTTAGGTCACCCTCATACGAGCTGCTGTTCCACATGACCTGGTAAACCCCGGATGAAACGGGTGGGGGTGGTTGATCTTGGGGTACACTAAGCACTACCCACTGGCTACAAGTGACTTCGCGGACTTGGTTGCGGGACTTAGCCAGGAAGTGGGGCATCGTAAGGGACTTGCTACATCCCCTAATTTGGGGGGGGGGGGGAAGGGACTTTCCTCTGTTTGGGAACTTGGTCACCATCCAAGGTGACGATGTGAGGGCCGTGAGTCCAATCCCTCAGTCCAGTTAACCTAGCGGGAGGATGTACATTGATGCGGTAGGGTGACATATATCACTGACAACTTTCCATAGCTGTATGGCAGGTGGGAGGAAGAGGTGGTCCCTCTGAGGCAAACGTGCACGGAACCGGAAGGTGTCCGTGAGAACCTTCGGAACGGCCCAGGTGCGAGGGATCTCACCCTAAAAAATGCTGAACCGGGTCCCGGTACTGAATGGGGGCCCCGCAAGAGCCGGACCCGAGAGAAGGTTTCCGCTTTTTCCGGTAATTAATGATTGCTTTATGGGGTTGAAAAAGACATGATGAAAATGTGGAAACAGTTGTTGGTCCCAAATTTCCAATAGAAAGGTTGAAATTGATATGACTCCAGTCATGTGCTAGGGGGCCCTTTGGGGGGAGAGAAAACGCAGAGCGGGTATTAAAACCCTTTCTTTTTGGGCCCGGGTGTCATAAGAGATTGAAAAATTTTGTAAATCCTGCCCCCCGTGCAGTTAACCGCCCTATGTCCCATTTCAGGGGTCCTTTTTGTTCCCCCTTTCCCAAATTTTTGAATGCATTCGAAAAGGGTCGTAGGGTCAGTAGGGCCATTGGTCAAGTCAGCCCGGGGGCAAACCCTTGGGGGCCCAACGGCACGGATGGGGGGGGGGGGGGAAAAAACCCTTTTTATATGGAGGGGGAGTGGCTACAACAACTCTTGACTGGATCTGTTACAAGGGACTGCCGTGCTCTCCCCCCTTCCTATAATTTTAATAACATTTTTTTTGTAGCTCCATTTTACAAGTGGGACATTTTTGAAACAAATATGCTGAAACTCTCAGTGACGGAAAAAATTTCTAGAGTCTTTCAGAGACCCGGGACCCACCCCCAGGGCGCTTGACCCCTCCTGCAAAAATTAAGGATCTAGAGAAATTAAAAACCCAGGAATTACGGGTATGGTGGGACTCAATGACCCTACAAAATTATGTGGAACAGAATATCATTCCGCGGGGTCTACGCATAAAGAAGATTCCCACCACAATCTTTTCACAAGATTTTGTCTCCCAATGGAACCAAATATTGTCTACTTGCTCAATCAATCTGATGACACTAATTATTAAATCTGAGGAAACGAAGCTAACCCAGATCACATCAGATATTAGTACCCTGGAGAATGAGTTGCAGCCATTCAAGGATATGCAGGACTATGATACTGCTATTAAAGCAATGAATGACAAAATTAATGCATTAGAGAATTCCATCATGGAGACTAAAAAGGTGAAATATCAACGTGATCTATATGATTATCAGCAGGATCAGGTCTATGAATGGGGTCGTAGACGATCGGACTTCAATACACCTAAGTCAATACTAAGAAATAAAATGAAAAGGTGGACCCCGAAGAATAATCAAAGAAGGGTCAGTTTTGGATCGATTGGGTCCGATTCTTTGGATAGTCCAGCAGAATCCTCAGATGGAGACGCTGCCTCCACATCCACGAATGAAGCTACTCCTTCATATTACAAAAAACAGAAGCAACAAAGAAATTCAAAAAACGACAAAGAAGGGGTGGCAGGAAGCATAGGGGCAGATGCAAGAATGAAAACTCGCCAGATAGCTCTGGACCAGATGAAAAAGAAACCATAGACGTTCTCAACCTATCCTCTACTATCCTCACTCCACCTCAAGAACAGGTTCTGACTTTGGGTTTGAATTTTGGGGTAAAACAGAACTTCAGTCTCTTCTCCACATTGAAGGACATTAACAGGTTTATCCGTCTTCTTACGGTCAAAAGACATTTTTGGACGGATTCTTCAAGTGCTGTAGATGAAGAGGATAATACTATTCAACCTGTTAAAAATGAATACAAGAATCTGTTATTCCAGGAGCAAATGACCCTATTGTCACTGGAATCTTTATCGGAAAGCCAAGATACCCAGTCTAAAGGTCAGGAGAAGGCTCGGTCCTTTCGAACTCGGAATCGGGATTTCTACCCCATAAATTCACGGACTCCTGCAATGGACCGGTTTCAATTTCTGGTGGAAAGAGATCTGCGTTCACTAGATCACACTGTCCCACCCTGTCATAAATTTGCCAACTTATCAAACAAACAACGCACTGCGTTGGAACAGTTGATGAATAATAAACAGCTAGTTATCAAGATGGCCGACAAGGGTGGGACAGTTGTGATCATGAACAAAAATGATTATATCTCTGAGATGAATAGACTTTTGTCAAATGATCAGATTTACTTGAAACTATCCCATGACCCCACATCTATATGCAGGGAGAAATTGTCTCATATTTAATGGAGGGTCTCTCATTGGGCATATTAAGTCAAAAGGACGTGGATTACCTGACAGTCGAATTTCCTGTGATGCCTATAATGTATGGACTTCCTAAGGTTCATAAGAGTCTCACTACTCCACCCATGCGCCCGATTGTATCGGGCATAGGGTCTTTGCTCGAACGACTGGGCCAATGGCTTGATACAATCTTACAGCCACTTGTCCTTAGGACACCAGGGCATCTCGGGGACACTAAGGATGTCTTAAGCAGTATGTCCCATCTGATCTGGAAGTCCAACATGTGCTGGATTTCCTTTGATGTAGAGGCTCTCTATACCTCCATCCCTCATTATGTGGCTATCCTGGGTCTTCAGTTTCATCTCAGAAGTTTTAGTGATTATTCAGACGACTTTATTTCCTATGTGCTAGGAGTTACACAGTTCCTTATGACACATAATTTTTTCAAATTTGACAATACATTATTTTTACAACTTAGAGGGGTATCCATGGGGCTAAAATTCTCCCCTCCCTGCCAATTTGGTCATGGCATGGTGGGAGGCCATGTATATTTATACAGAGGCCAATCCCTTCATGGACCACCTCATCTGGTATGGCAGGTACATCGATGACCTCCTGGTTATTTGGGGTGCCGATGTATCTGCCATACCGGACTTTGTTGAATATCTTAACAACAATTCCCTTAATTTGTCATTCACTTTTTGTGTTGACCAGATTACAATAAATTTTTTAGATTTGACATTAGTGGGTAAACCGGAGGAACATATCAGTACTAAAACATATCGCAAGCCCACATCGGGCAATACAATCTTGCACCATCGCAGCTTTCATTCAAGAAGCACTCTTATGGCCATTCCTGTCGGTGAGGGCATTAGAGCAAAACGCAATTGCTCTCTACCCCACGACTTTGTCTGTGAATCCAACAAAATACAAAATAGGCTTAGATCAAGAGGGTACCCTGATTGGCTTCTCAAAAGATCAGAAAATATAGTGAAACAAAGACCAAGGGAAGAGCTTTTGATGTCATCCGACACCTCCAAATTAAATAAAAAAAAAAGAGTGATACTTTAACATTGGCATTAGATCACAGCCATCAATTCCATGCTATCAAAAAGATTCTCCTTAGGTATCTCCCTATATTGGGAGAAGACGAAATTTCAGAATCTATTTTATCCCAAGGTTACAGAATCATACCAAAAAGGCCAAAAACGTTAGGTAATCTACTATCTCCTAATTTGATTAAAAGTGATGATCATGTACCCACGTGGTTGAAATTTTGTGGATTTTATAAGTGTGGGTCAATTCCCTGCCGTACATGTCAATATGTGCATCCGTCAAAAAAATTTTCAGATCGAGAGGGTAATAAAACATTTCCAATAAAGCAATATATCAATTGCAATACGTGCTACGTGGTCTATTTGGCCGTGTGCAAGATATGTAATCTACAGTATATTGGCAGCACCTCTCGGAAATTAAAAACAAGGTTCTTAGAACACCTAAATGACGTAGATAACCAAGCCACACGTAATCGTTCAAACCTATCTATGCACTTTAGGGAAGTCCATCAAAATAACTGTGCTAGTTTAAGCATTATAGGCATTGATAGGATTATCAAACCAGCCCGTGGTGGCGATCTGAAACATCTACTTCACGATCGTGAAGCCTTTTGGATATCAATACTTAATACATCTCACCCTCAGGGATTAAATGTGAGGAGAGAAATTATGTTCCACTATTAGAAATTACAGATTTGGCCATATACATGCAGCCCATTGTGGGATAAATAGTGTAGAATTCGTTCATACATAGTTTTAATTGTCTGCCTATCAGGCTGTTAACATGTATCCTTTTTTGTTATTTCCTCCTCCTTTCTTCCCTCCCTTTTTCTATTTTATGTATTTGTTTATACTCTGGTTATACTATTGACAGGGAAATTAGCGATTTTTTCAAACTTTTTCAGGTCAATAGGTCTGTGTGCTAATAGGTTGCAACATTTGCATTTGTATCACTTGTGCTTGTTTACATATTACTATCAAAGGAAAGCTAGAAGTGACCTATCAATACCATCTAATTATGTCTCATGCCATATGTTTCTTCTTTGCTTTTATTTACTTCCTGATTTCGCGCTGTTCTTTTTTCAGAGACTATGTCTCTGTTTGAGCTTTCTGCACATGCGCGAATATTTGCCAGGCTGGCCTCATTGAGCCCCTGTGCGCATGTCACGACGTCACTTCCGGTCTCGGAGTCCGCGTCCGGAAGTATGGTGTAACGCCGTGCAAATGAACACCGCGATTATCAGGTGAGTTGAATGCCTTTTAACTGTATATTGTATATAAGTGTCGTTCTTAACACTATTGTTAGGCTATGAGTAAGGGAGCTCTGTTTCCCGAAACGCGTTAGATCACGAATTTTTGGATGCTACTTCTGTTTTAATGGAGTTCTAATAAAGAAGCTATTTTATTGCACAATTGACCTGGTCCTGTTCGGTGCTGTATCCACGCTCGATTTCTGCATGTGCTTTCGTCTCCCTTGGACGCCTAACGTGCACGGATGGGACCTTTCATATGGATGCGGTGAGCTGGCTACACACAACTCTTGACGGGGACACCAGTACATTTTAGTCATACTGGATTACGCTACCAGATATCCTGAGGCCATTCCCTTAAGAAATACGTCCTCGAAGTGTATTGCCCGAGAGTTAGTGCAAGTCTATCTCTAGAACAGGCTTACCAAAAGAAATCCTGACCGACCAGGGACACCTTTTATGTCTAGGGTAAATGAAGGACTTGTGTAAGTTATTGCACATTAAACAACTGAGGACCTCGGTGTATCATCCTCAAACTGACGGATTGGTCGAGAGATTCAATAAAACCTTGAAGGGGATGTTGATAAATGTGGTAGAAAAGGATGGGAGGGACTGGGATTGTCTGCTGCCATACCTTCTATTCTCCATCAGAGAGGTTCCTCAATCCTCTATGGGGTTCTCCCCATTTGAATTGTTGTATGGGACACACCCTAGGGGTATGCTGGACATCGCCAAGGAGACATGGGAAAGTGAGGCTACCCCCTACAAAAGTGTTGTAGAACATGTCGCCCAGATGCAGGATCGCATCAGCCAAGTAATGCCATTGTAAAGGAGCAACCTGCAGAGGGCACAGGTGTCACAGAGTCGGGTATACAATAGGGCCGCTTGGGTTAGGCAGTTTAACCCCGGAGATCGGTGCTGGTCCTGGTTCCACAGTGAGAGTAAAGTTCCTTGCTAAATGGCAGGGGCCTTATGAAGTGGTAGAGAGAGTTGGAGAGGTGAACAATAAGATACATCAGCCAGGTGGGAGAAAACCCCTTCAACTATACCACAAAAATCTAATAAAGCCGAGGCATGACAGAGAAGCTCTGGTACTGTCCCTGACAGCCCAAGTCGACGCACCCTCAGAAATAGGGAAGGTTACCATAGGGGACCCCTGTCCAAACATCAAAGACAGGAGACCTGGGAGTTGTTACAACATAAAAGGGACACAGCCTTCAGCCGGTTGGTCAGGAAA
>JAODAL010054516.1:0-24580 GCA_025379985.1 Phyllomedusa bahiana
CCTTTCCTATATAGCCCCCCCTTTAAAACCTTTTCTGTCTACTTATATGGGGCCCCCTTTTGCTTTCCAAACCCTACCTACCTTTCATTTGGCCCCCATAGCCCACCTAACCCCCGTCTAAACCCGTATGGTCCCTTTAGGTACCTAAAACCCTGCCTGTTTTACCAAAATTTTGCCCCTTAAGCTCCTTTAAAATCTGCATGCCTACCTATATGGCCCCCATAGGGCCCACCTAAAGGGCCCGCCTGCCCATTTGGGCCCCCTTTTGCCTATTTACCCACTTGTCTACCTATTGTGGGCCCCCCCTATAGCCTAGCTAAACCCGGGGCCCCCTACAGTTTTTCCCCGTTGGGCCCCCTACTTCATCCTACCTACCTGGGGCCTAAATACTTCCCCATCTATTTTCCGTCTACCCCACATGTAGCCTACCTACCTAATTGAGACCTGCCTGACTATGCCTACCTACATAGGATCTACCTACTTGGGGTCTATGTACTACCCACCTCAAGTCTACTAACCTACCTACCTAGGGCCTAACCCAAACCCATATAATTTTGGGGGTTGGGCCCGTTATAGATTTTTGGGGCGGTACAGGGCCCCAAACCCCATGGGGTGAATCCTCTGTTCCCCCAAACCCCCCCTCTAGGAGCCTTTCCTCTAAGCTATTGGCCTGTGCACACTCTCCCCCCCTGGGAGTTTTTACAGAGGTGGGGGGGGCAGGGAGTGAGGTGGGTGGAAAAAGGGGAGGATTCTAATATTTTGGGGTCCAAAACTGCAGGGATGAGTGGGGCCCCGGGGGAATTCCCTAAAGGTGGGTTGGGGACCGGGGTGCAGAACAAAAATGAAAGGGCAAAGACTCGGTAGGGGAAATCACCTGTGAGTCACCAAAAAGTAAATTTCACTTTTAAACACTTATTGTCTTTTAGAGTCTGTGTACACTGGTTTTCTACCCCCCTATATGGGGAAAATTGGAGGTTACTTTTCAGTTGGGTTTTTCACCCGGAAATTATATTTTACCACTTTTTTGGCAGTAATTTTTGATCTTTATTCATTAAAAAGTATAGGGGGGGATTAGTCACTATGTGGTGGTAATTTTTTTGGGCGTGGGGCCCTTTTCGGTTTTAATCCGGCCCTATGTTTAACCCGTTTGGTTTAAAGTTTAAAAAGGGTTAGAGGATTTGTTTTGGGACAGTATGATGGTGATATCTTTGGTGAGGTTTTCACTCCTTGTATTATTTTTGTAACGGGAAGACTTTAAGAGGTTTCCGGTAAATATTCGTGGTCGGGGGGAAAAGGGGGGGGGGGGGGCAAAACCAAAAGTTTGGGTTTGGGGCCCCCCGGCTTCCTTTTTCCCTGGGCATCACGCTGCCTGCGGGGGCCTGAAAGGAAAATTTACATCGCCCGTGCCGGGGAGAAGACGCAGTGGGGGGAGGGGTTTATTTTTTGTATTTTTTATTTTTTAAACAAAAATGCCTGTACCTTTATGGGGGACATATAAAAAGCCTATACCTGGGCCCTTTTAGGGGGGGCCCTATATTGCCTGTAACTTCCTATACCTGCCCAAGGGGGGGCATTAAATTTCCTTTTACCTGCCTATGGGTGACAAAATTTAAAATGCCCATACCTCCTATGTAAAATTTTTTGGTATCCCTTTTTTTTTTTGAAATTTCCAGTAGCTGCTCATTTTCCCCCTAGCTTAACTTAACAATAATTTTTTGTTTATAGTCGGTTGGGCTTATACCTAAAACGTAGTTGTTTAATCTCTTAATGGGACAACACTGAAGATATGACACTTAATAAAATGAAAAGTAGTCAGTGTACATTGAAAACAGTGTAATGTGGTTTCCCCCTTTCAAAGGCTTGAAGAAATAGGGAATAGCCGCTTCCCCAGCACCCCAGGCAAAGTTAATAAAAACTCCAGCTTTATTAAAATCCAATAAAAATCAAATAAATGTAAAAAACCAAACCCTTTGGACATACAGTATAATGGGGGCATATGATTCTAATTGACCAATGGACAACACGCACCAACAATTCAAAACCGCTGGAAACAAAAGTAGTACACCCCATAATGAAAATACAAATTGTGCCCCAGTGTAAAAAGTTGTTGCCTGCATTTTTTTCCCCACACTGCCTTAAATCCTTGGCACGGGTTACGAGTTTACGGGTTTGCCGCTGGAATCATTTCCCACTCCTCCATGATACTCAGGGTGGTGGTGTTAGAGCCCTTTTCGCCCCTTTCACCTTCCGTTTGAAGATGCCTCACAGGTGCTTAATAGAGTTAAGGTCTGGAGACGTGCTTGGCCAATCCAGCACCTTTAACCTCATTTTCTTTCACAGGTCAATGATCATCTTAGATGTGTGTTTGGGATTTTTAACCCCTGTTAAATATGCCCACAGTATGCCTACCCTTTTCCGAAGGTGGGGATAGCTCTGCCATACTCACAACTGTTACATACATAACAGTTAGATAATTAGTACAGTTGAAAAAAAACAACAAAATTTATGGTTTCCCCCAAGGGAAATGTAATCCCCACCACCTGCACATCCGCGAAGCCCCAAAACATGACACTCCCCCACCATGCTTATGTCCAGCACCCTTGTCTTTGACTCCCCACCTGGTTGCTGCCACCAAGCTTGACCATCTTTAGAAGAGGTTTCCCTTTGGGGTCAGCCTGCAGACAATTGATGGTGTGGCGTTGGTTGTCACTGACAGGCGACTCCCCCCCTTTTAATTTTCACAAAGCTGGAAGCCTCATCTCTGGGAAAGCTAAACAGTGCACCAACTTCTTTAGTCTACCCCTGGCAAGGTGTTCGAGTGGAAACCTGCTTGTTTAAAATGCTGTATGGTCTTGACCACTGCTGGGAGCTTGTTTCAGGTAATTTGGGAATCTTTTATAGCCCAGCCACTTTTTGTAGTGGCCCCCAAATTTTTAGTCCCAACGTTTTTTTGTCATAAGGGCTATGTTGAACTTTCCCTGACCATGTGAGAGCGATAACACCAAAATTTTAAAACACCTTTTTCCCATTTACCCCTGGACCGTGAAACTTTAAAAAAGTTACATGACACTGGGGAAAAAGAGGATGGCAATTTTGGGAAATTTTTGCCCATTTTCCCTTTAAAGGGTTGTACTTGATGTGTTTTGGAGTTTTTTTTTGAGGGAAACCCCAAAATTTTACACTTTACATTTGTACTTTGATTTTCTGATATCAAAGTTTCATATCTTCAGTAGTGTCACAAGATCTTATACAATATTTATAAAAATGTGAGTGGTGTACTTACTTTTCTTATCCTGTTTTGGCATCACTTCAAAATGGGGTTAATTGTACAAATCTGGCGCCACATGCCCCCACAACATCCCCACAAACTTGTCGTGTTCAAACGTGTTGTGCTTGGCCAAATACCCCAAAAGTTTGACCCAAATTTTTTAACATTATTAAAAAGGGAATACGACGGTTCTTGGCCTTTGTACAAAAATACTGCCAACCCCCGTTATAATGTCACTTAACTTTTAATGTAATTTAAATTTACCATTATTATCCTCTTTATTTTTCTTACTATTATCATGCTAAATTTGATGTGAACGAATTTTTTTAAGGAATGCTATTTTTTTATACATATGTATTCTAGTGTGTTAGAGATTTGCTTGATGATTTGGTGTTGTTGGTAATATGTTCCATATTCCATATTTTGTTGTTTACACTTGCGTTATCTCTTTTGGTAGTGTTTGTATAAAATTTTTGAAAAAATCTTTTTTTAAATGAACATAACTTTTCTGAAAGTAGGCTTCAGTTCCTTAGCAGTGATACCAGCCACCATTGGGTTCCTTTTGCACTTGATCTACAGCCATTAATTCTTGATTCATGATCCTATGTTCTGCTTTTTCTTGATCTATTTCATTTTACACATTTTAAAGTACTTCAAATAGCTTTTGCCTCTTTTTGTTATCCATCAATTAAAATATGTATAGTAAGTATAAAGAAAATTAAAAACAGAGGATACAGCACTGCAAAAAAGGAAAAAGAAAAAGAAAAAAACGGTGTGCCAAGCTCAAAAGTATGACCCAAATCCTTCAGACATAAAAAATATGAAAAAAGCAGCACCACCAAACTATAAATAAATTGTGATTTAATCACATAAGTCCATACAAGCATAGCTTATTTCTGTATAGTAAGTATGTTTCATCACATTCTAGCACAATGAGTTAATAAAATGTTTTTAAAAATTTATTTCGGGAGAACGTATTCTTAAGTGGGATCACAGCAGGTAAAAAGGGAAACCCGTGGAGGTCAGCCCGGTTTTAAAATTTAGTAAAAACTATTAAAAGATCATCACTGAGAAAAACATTGGGATTTAAATGTCATTTCCTTCCACTACTATAAATTTGTAAATTTGGTGCATGGCTTTATATTTAAAAAGAACCCGCAAAAAGTTTTGTTTATCCAAAAGTGAATTTTCAAACAGAAAAGAACTGAATGGTCTAAATGTCTGCCTGTTTTCGCCACTTGTACTGTGCAGATAACCCCCGTTTTGAATCTGATAAAATCATTGCTCCATAAATAAATGGCCATTAGTCAGAAAGCTGCTTGCTGTAAGCTAATATTTCTTTCAATTAACCCCTTAAGGACCCAGCCTGTTTTGACCTTCCGACACACCCTATTTTTGAAATTCTGGTCAATTTTTTGGGGAAAAACTTTTTGAAAATTTTTTTCCCTATTATTGATTCGAGATTGTTTTCTCGTGAACATTGTGCTTTAATTTTGTAAGAATTTTTTTCCTTACAATCCTTGTTTGTTGTAAAAAATATCAAAATTTCATAAAAATTTTGGAAAAATTTTCGATTTTGAAAGTTAAAAATTTCTGCGTGCAAGAAGATAATTTTTCACCACAAAAATTTTAAAAACTGCTCTCCCCATATTCCACTATAGGTTGCATAATTTTTTAAATGTCTTTTTTTTTTTTCGACATTGGGGGGTTTTAAAAAATTTAGTAAAAATTTTCTAAATTTTCAAGAATTTTGCAATATCATTTTTTAGGGACCACTCCAGTTCTGAGTGGCTTTGAGGGGCCTGCATGTTATTACCCCCTTAAAAGTGGCCCCCCCCCCCCCCCCTGAAAACTACCCCCCCTTAACGTTTTTTACAACATATTTAGGAGGTTGTTCCCCCTTTCAGATTTTCACAGAAATTAAAGCAAAGGGAGGTGAATTTAAAAATTTTCACTTTTTTTGAATTTTTCAATATTTTCCATTATTCACTGGAATACAGTAAATGTGACTGGGAAATCAATTAAAATATCTTTTCCCCCCCGGGTCTCCCCGTTTTTAGGATACCCCTTTATGTGGCCCTAGTCATTTTTGGCTCCCCCAACCCAGAATAGGGGACACCTACTTCTCGGGGGTTCTTTTTTCAATCGATTTTATTTAGGCGCCTTTTCATTTGGGAAACCCTAAAGGTGCAAAAATTTAATAAAACCCCTAAATCCACATAGGGGAAATTTTAAAACCCCTTAATAAATTTTTGGGGGTGCATTGAGTATTGACCCCACAGGTGTTTTCAAAAATTTTTTTTTTGTTTTAAGGCTGTGAAAATGAAAAAAAATTTTTTTTTAATAATCTGCAATTTAGCAAAAATGTTTTTTACTACGGGGGAACCGGGAAAAAAAAACCCCCAAAATTTTTTAAAGAAATTTCCCAAATTTCCCAAACCCCTACATGTGGGGTAAACTGCGTTTGGGGCATGGCGGGGAATAGGGAGGGGCGCAATTTGCTTTGGAAAAAGAGATTTTGGTGGGGCCATGTCCTTTTAAAAAAGCCCCAAAGTACAGAACGGGGCAAACCTTCCAAAAGTCCCCCCATTTTGGATTAAACACCCATCAGGGACTCATCTAGGGGTTACTGTGCTTTTGGATGCCAGGTGTTCCTATTTTTTTTTAGCTTTGGGCAAAAAAAAGGGGGGGAAAAAAACGCGTTCGGCATTGTTTTTTTGTTTTTTTTTTTTACAAATTCGCCGGCATGAAAATGGTGATAACTTTACTGGGGGGCGGTAAAAATTACAATGAAAGATTTTATATGTTTTTTCTGTTTTATTTTTTCAATAGAAATACTCTAAAAATTTTGCGTTTTTTTGTTGTCCTTTTGACAGCCTAACTTTTTTTTTTTTGCTTGTGCGAGCTGTGTAGGGTTTTTTTTGGGGTTGAGTTGAAGTTTTTTTTGGTCCTTTTATGGGTGATTGAGCATTTCATTTTTATTGGTTTTTCTGAGTTGTTTGAACAAAATTTCAGAAAATTTGGGTTTGTTTTTTTTTTTTTTTTTTTATGCGGTAACTTTACGGTTTTAAAAGAGGGGTAGTTTACTCACAGTCAATCGTTTAACCGAACCCTTTTTGTTTTTTTTTGTTTTTGCTTTTACGTAAAAACTTTTATTAATTGGAAAATTTGTTTTTGATGCCATAGTCTGGGGCTTTTAATTTTAAATGTTTCTGTGTTTGGTCGGGGGGGTTTTTTTTGGTTTAAGGTTTTTTTTTTAATTTTGGGGGGGCTTTTTGATCGTTTTAATCCTTTTTTTGGGGCCCGGGGGGAAAAAATACGCAATCCTATAGTGTTTTTTTATTTTTATTTTTAACAGGGGGCACCGGCAGTATCCTGAATTTGCTTTACTTTTGGGGCACTACATTTTGGGGTTTTCCCCTTTTTTTTTTTGTTTTTTTTTTTTGAAGCCTTTAAAAAAAAGAAAGTATTTTTAGGTTTTAAAACAAAAATTTTTGCATGCTTTTCTGAGAGCTTACATTTTTTTTTTTTTTGTATACAGACTGTTTAAGACCCCTTTTTTTTTCGGGTGAATGACGTTTTAAAATTTGGGACAACTTTGCATTTCTAGGAGTTTTTGATCGCCCTTTTTATTCCATTTTAGTTGTGGGGAAATGAACAATATCTTTAAATTTTGTGATTGTTTTTTGTTTTTTTTTTTTACGGGTTACTGACGGGTTAATTAACAGACGATTTATAGGGAGGGGTTTTTCCCAACCGGGGGATACCAATTTTGGGTACTTTATTTTTTTTTATCTTTTTTGGGGGGTTGGCGTTTGTAAAGGGGGAAAAGGGGGGTGTAGTATTTTTTTTTTTTTTTTGTTTTGTGTTTTTAAATTGTTTTTCACTTTTTTTTATTTTTTTTTACTTTTTCACATTTTTATTTACTTTTCCCCCAGGGGATTTGAATGGGATCTTTAGCTTAAATTTAAAAGGAATCGTGCATAGCTTGTTGCTTGCTGGTTCCCCATGCAATGTCAGTCAAAGATGCCGGGCCCCTGCCCAAGGGCCGGCCCCCGGCATGTACGTCCCGACTACCCGGAAGGATTTTCTGCCTTTTCCCGGGGTGTAAAAGGGGCCCCGCAAGGATCGCCCGATCCCGTGGCTGTGCCGGGGGACGGACGAGGGGAGCGATTCCTCTTCTCTCCCTTAGTTATTTAAACCCCCTCGTCGCGATAAAAAGGGGTTTTTAACCGGCCCCCCCGGGGCGTGGGGTGGGGCCGACCCTGCGGGTGTAGCTGTAAAAATGACACCCCGCGCCGATCGACGAAAATTGTTTAGAGTTGCCGCCCTTTGGAGTTTCCATAAAGTAGGTGCGTAACCCCAAACGAATGGAGTAAATACGTTTAAAGGCCATTAAGGGGGTTAAATTTTAAATAATTAGATTCAGAAAGTTTTTTAGGAAAAACACTTTTGACTTAAAAAAATTGATAACCAAATTTAAATTTTTTTTTGTAAGGCCTGGCAGAAACCTTTGCAGATATTGTAGCACAAAATAAAGGGAGGCCTGCAAAAACCAAAATTGATTACTATATAAATTTTAAACCCTTCATTGCATTTCAGATATTTTTTTGGGTTTTTTTTTTTTAGTTTTGTTTTACAAAATTTTTATTTTTTCACTGGGATAGAATCCTATCCCAGGAGAAAAAATGTTGGGCTTTTATGAGCGGGTTGATGCAAAGAAAAGTACAAATCCAACCATTGTAAATCATTAATATTGGTATCAACAAAGATTTTTTCTAATTCTAAATTTAAAAGAGCTGTGTGAATTTTTTTTTCAGCGTGGTGGGTAGAATCTGTGTGAAAAGTAGGCCCCCTTGACTTGGGTTTGCAGCTCTTGCTTTTCGGGTCAGTGAGGTCTAACTAAATTTTTTCCCTTTTGGAAGGGGGATGGCAATTTCTAAAGTATGTATTGCTTCCTGATGTGGAAAGATGCCTTAAAAAGGGGGTTCTCCATGCTGTTTACCTAGCCTACTCTTCATGCCGTCTCAAGCTCCCACTTCCCCGCCAGGGGATGGGGGTACGTAGGACATGCTGTCATTTTGTTTTTTTCTAGCTGAGCCTGTTTGGGACATTGCTAATAAAAAAAGTTTTTAAAAAGGGCCAATACGGAAACCAGGGACCCCAAACTGCGGGCCCCCCCCGCTTTGGAAATACAACTCCCCTCATGCATTTTTATAATTATAAAAGTGGGGAAAGATGGGGGTTGTAGTTTACCAAACATGGAGGGCCGCAGTTTAGGTGCCGGTCCAAAGGTTAAAGTTGTCGTAACATAGATAAAAAAAACTCCGTGCTGGAGAAAAAATTAGCAGGGGGTAAAAATCCCGGGCGGCCCCAGCGTGGGTTTTTAGTCGAGGTGGTGGTTTTTGCTAGGAAGCTTATGTACCAGAAAAAGAGATTTTTTTTTTAGCTCTGAACAAAGCAAAAACAGTCAGCAGGCTTTATAACAGTTTTTAATTACCTTTGTTCCAGTTTAAAGTATCATTGTGGGAAGAAAACCCCTTTTTAAACTTGCATTGCTTAAACCCGAATACAATTCTGTTGGGTATTGTCCGTTTCAAGGCTTTATTTGAAAAAATGGTAAAAGCAAAGGGAAAAACTTGAACGAAGATGGGAAAGGTGGACCTTGGGACGGGAGGCAGACTCCAAACCCCGCGGCCAGGGAATAAGGCTGAACCCTTTTCTGTCCCCAAGAACAAAAGGACCCACCCAAAGGAGGAACATTTTTGGGGAAACCGACTCAGCTGGGAGCTGAGAGGCCCCGGACCCACCAGGGGGAAAGGGAGGGACCACCGGACCCACCAGGGGACAGCTCAAGAACACGAAACCTTCCGGGGGGCAGACTCGGACACAAAACCTTCCCGGGGGCCGGTCAGGCCCAGGGGCCCTTTCAGGAGGTCGGGTCAGGGCACAGGGACCTTGAGGAGGGGGGCTCAGAAACACAGGGGACCTTGAGGGGGCGGTCAGAAACAAGGGACCTTGCAGGGGGGCGGCTCAGAAACCCCAGGGACCCCCGGGGGAGGAACGGGGGCCCCTCAGATAAACACAGGGACCTTGCAGGAGGTGCGGCTCAGAAACACAGGGACCTTGCAGGAGGCGCGGCTCAGAAACACAGGGACCTTGCAGGAGTCGTGGCTCAGAAACACAGGGACCTGCCAGGAGGCGAGGCCCCGGAACCCAGGGACCTGCCAGGAGGCGCGGCCCAGGAACCCTTGGACCTGGCAGGAGGCGCGGCCCAGGAACCCTTGGACCTGGCAGGAGGCGCGGCCCCGGAACCCAGGGACCTGCTAGGAGGCGCGGCCCCGGAACACAGGGACCTGCCAGGAGGCGCGGCCCCGGAACACAGGGACCTGCCAGGAGACACGGCTGAGGAACACAGGAACCTTCCAGAAGACACTGCTGAGGAACACAGAAAACTTCCAGGAGACACGGCTGAGGAACACAGGAACCTTCCAGGAGACACGGCTGAGGAACACAGGAACCTTCCAGGAGACATGGCTGAGGAACACTGGAATGCAGCCAGGACAGGATGCAGGAGGCTTGAGGCAGGGACACGGGCCTTGGGCCAGCAACACCAATACTCAGGCCAGACTGTTGGTAGGAGGTGTCTTTTATAGGAGTCAGCAGATGAGGAAGTGCTGCACCTGGCCCAGGCCAGTTGGAGGTGTTAACTGTTGCACCACTGAACAGAATTAGCAAATTCCAACCGCCAGGGTCAAACACACAATTGCATGCAGGCAAAAGGCAGAGGAATTTGCAGATCGTGACAGGTATGTTCACACGGCATAATTGCGGCATGTACAGTACGTGTTGCAATACGCCACGTGATTTGGGAGTCGCGCTAAACAGTGAGTACTCCCGAGGCACGGGAGGTAGGGAAGCGGCAGCCCACCGACCCAGTTGACATTCAGTACTCGTGGTGCGTAATCACCGCAAATAATTGACATGTCACTTATCTCCCCGCGCATACAATATGATCGTATTGTACACACGGGGAGACGAGGTGTAATCCATAGTTCCCTTTGAGAGCTTTGGATTACCATAATTACGTCGCGCATTTCGCCACGTATTGAGCGCAATACGCGGCGAAATACTCCCACAATTCCGTGGCAAAATAAGCCGTGTGAACATACCCTTAGGATGTATATTCTAAAATCTAAATATTTATGTGTGCTGTACCAGATTTCAACTAGTTGTTACTATAGCACCATACATTTATTGGTTAAAACTGTTTTTTTATTGTATACTTTCTATGATTGGCAAATAATGTATGAAAGTAGTCAGCACACCAAGAGATGGTGAGTGTTACGAGTTGCAGGCATGCTTGTGTACCTTGTGGCCATGTTGGTGGCATCCTTGTCTTCCTCCGGTCCCACGACGCATCTTCTTTGTCACTACTGCCGGCTCCCTCTTAAGGGGCACGCATATGTTTGGAAATTTAAAGGACCAGCACACACTGTTCACTTTCTCTGACCCATCTCCTGCCATCTGGGGATATTTTGGGGATCACCTCCCCCCAGCCCTGCTTACTGTGTTTAAATATTGGACACATGTATGTAAACCCTTGGCTACTCTTGACCCTCTTATGACTGTGCTCCGCCTGTCTTGACCCTAGCCTGTGACCTGATTACAATTGAACGCCGCCTGCCCTAACCTACTGCTTGTGTTTTGACTATGTCTCTCCCAACCCTTCAGTACCTCATCTGCACATCAGCCGTCACTGCGATTTACTTTGTTGGGAGTAGTTCTCTGGCAGTTCTCTACAGTGGAGTCCAAGCCTCTTTGTGGGGGGTTAAGGGTGCAGACCAGGGGTTCCTTAGACTCTGCTTGTCAGCAAGGACCTAGGTCAAACTCACAGCCAATACAGAGGATCCACTCCTGTATGTTACAGTGAGTGTTGCAGCTTTTGTTGATTTATCCATGTCACAAAAACAGTAACCGATGTATCAATCAGCAATGGTGCAATATACAAATTATTCAGGCTTAATTCAGTTGAAGGAATGAGTCACTAATTACCTGGAAACATACAGTTATTAAAGTCAACCAGGGGGCATGGGCTTCAGGAGTAGCACAATGGGTGAGGTTATCCTCTATTGATATAACTAAAATGATTTCGCGGGAATATTTCCTCTACTGTTATTTAACTGAAAAAAACGCACATTTCTATGTCAGCCTTATCATTATCTGAGAGATTTAGGAAAAGGGGATGGTATCATTAATCTGGAATTTGGAACTGAAAAATCTTCTGACACAGCTTTATCTGATGCCAAGAAATCCAGCTGATTATTTCTGATGAATGTGGTAGGATTATTCCATGAGTCAGCTCTGCGTGTTTAATTCAATGGAACCTGGTTCCTATCTGTACAGGAGGCCACAGTAGAATTTGCTGTATTTTTCTCATATGCTTCTCGGAATATAGGTTGAAATCTCTGGTGACAGAACAAGACACACTTTTATAGAAATATTTTTATTTCTGTATTCAAAGAGTTTTATTATGAAACATGTAGAGGTATAACTTGCAGTATACCTCTGTCGGGTAGCGTTTGGGATCCGAGGACCTGCGGCTGCCGTGGCTCAAGCTCGAACGGAGAGCCCTGCATGCGAATATTTTAGTTGTGCCTCTAAAATAGTAGCACAACTCGTCCAGGTGAGCACATCTGATACACTCTTATCGTCTACCATAGTCACTACTTACTATCACAATTGTGCGCCCCCTCATTTTTGTTTTTTTCTTTCATATAACTTGCAGTATTTATAACAGGGCCTCCACATACCATGTACCAGTTAGAATACCAATTTTTATGGGCAGATGGGTCTTTTGGTCCCAGTAGGCACCATGGGACAGGTGTGACTACTACTGCTAGTAGCTATCCACTCTGTGAAAATATTGATACTGCATAACAACAGCCGCTTACACCCACTAATATAACATTTTATCTAATTACTTCATTGTACACGAACAGCTACAAGCATGTTGGTCCCGCCATAGTACTGTGTAGAAAACTTTGTAAATATGTCATATTTCCTCGTCATTACCCATTTACAAGGACGTTTTGGATTTAGGGCTGGACATAAACTCTTTGTATTTTTTCCTACTGTATCTTTGAAAAAAATCTTCCACCTCCTATAGTGGTGGCTTTCATTGTAGATATATTCTGGTCCTTGTTTTATACACTTGGTTAGTTGTAGTTGTCTCACTTCTGAGTTGCTTCAAATGGCTTTACTCTGGGCCAGTCCATTTCTCATACTGTTAAAACACTACATTTTATTATTATTTTTTAGAAGATTAAAAGGGCCTTAAGTACATAGTTTTATTATAGTTTTTAGTACAGTATTATGCATTCATTTTATGTCTTACACAACAATCATGTATAAAATCTGTTGTATGAGATGAAATTAAGACAGAAATGTGATTAATGTGAAACATTACATAAAAATAAAGTTCAAAAGTTAGTGAGCAATAAATTGTAACTGATATATGTATATATACATGTATTTTTCAATATTATCAAACACACAAATATACATCATTTATGTATTTATTGCATTTTTAATCACATTTCTATATTTTAAGAGGTTAAGCACCTTTTACACCAGTTGTCTGATAAAAAGGTTTTTTCAACCCTGGAAAGCATTGTCCAACTTTCTTTTACAGGACTGTATCCAAATGAAATTCCATTGGCAGCATTGCCACAGCTACTTTGTTTCTTCACTTTTCATTTCTGTCGTTTGAACTTCCTTATATTCTAAGTTAAAGAGGATCTATCACCTCCACACAAACACATAAAATATAATAGTAGATACAATTATAAGACTTTTATCCAAAACATGTCATTAGCAAATAAGAGGGCACACCTCAGTACTGCAGGGACACAAATTTTAGTTTGACTTTCTTAGCAGAGCTCTTTATGTAGCAGGGATTATTTCTGTTGAGAGATACCAACTGTGCAGGGGGAATTGAGGATATAGCTGCTTGTACAGGGTAATCCGAATCTCTCACTCTCACTGCATATACAGTGCAGGAGGCACAACACACCGAGGACATAGTGTGACAGGCTTTACAGGCATTTACATTACACTGCTGCTAGTGTTATATCCTGCAGAGAAATGCCAGCCCAGTGTTTACCATTTTGCACAACATGTAGACTTCCTGGCTTCCCCTTTCACAGTGGACTCTTCCAGCTCAGAATCAGTTACTTTGACACAGCTGTCAACAAAGTGATCCATCAAGCTGTCATGTGCCAACTTTATAGCTGTCTTAAAAGGCCAGCGCTTTTTTTAAAACAGAATTACAGGTGAAATGCTTTGATTTTCCTAATGAAGCATATTTGAGAAAGTAGGTCCTCTTTAAAATCTAAAACCATAATATTAATTTTTGGGAATAACTGTATTTTTCACGTGTGTCATTCACAGTATGTTAGAAATATCCATAGATGTATATTATTGTAGTTATCTATTTTAAAGTGCCAAAAGTAGGTTGGATACATAAGTATAATAATCAACTAAATGAGCAACAAACTGGTACAGAAGGAGAGTATCATGCCTGCGAGGGCTTGCAATCTACGAGAGCAGGGGGGTACAAGTGCATATCTGTCCCTATAGCAGCCCTATGGTCAAAAAAGTTCAGAAACCCTAAAGTTAGCACTTGAGAATAGGGGACAAATCTTCATAAAGAATGTTAAAAATGTAACATAGTGGAAGTCTTACCATAAAATCCCTAACTATCTTTATATTCATTAATCATTGACTTAATGTAATGACTTAAAGGGGTTCTTTTTTATTATTATTACACTCACAATGGACAACAATGTATTTATAGACTTTATTGAATTTTTTATGTGTGTGTCTTAGGTTGGATCCAAACAGGATCTAACAAAAAGCGTCCGAAAGTCGACTGGTTTTTGTCACTGTTTTGTCAAAAACTGTGGTCAGTTCTCATTTTTTGCCATCGGCCCGTACAATTGATTGTATGGGAAACTGACGGCAAAACTCAAAACGCTGGCGTATTCTACAACATGCTGCTAAATACACTGGCAACAGAAAACGAGCAGAGAAAAAAGACTTGCGTAGACTACAGGTCCTTTTTTATATTAAAGTCTACGGGCTGCCTGAACAATCGTGATTTCAGCGGTTTTAGAAACTTGAAAATACGATCGTTTTTGTCTGCTGTGTAGACATAGCCTCATACGTTTATTTTTATTACTGAGTGTATTACAATAAGGATGATGTTCCATTCAGAATGTCATCCCTTATTACTGCCTACATCATTGAAGTGCTGGTTGGCCTGCTGACTAGCATGCATGCTAAAAAGTAGCCACCCACCGCCCTCTACAAATGCATTGTCACACTACTCTGTATAGTGTGATGTTTCACTCGGGTAGGGCTTCGACTAGCTACAGTATAGAAGCACCGACTGGCCTGCTGACTAACACACATGCTAGCCCACTCTTCTATGGTGTATGCAGTCGAGGATGAAACATCATCACTTACTGCCAAACACAGAATAAAATAAACTTATAAAACATATAAAACACACAAACATATAACACATTACATCAATAAAGTCTATATATACATTGTAGCCCATAGTAAGCTT
The DNA here is from genome assembly GCA_025379985.1 of Phyllomedusa bahiana. Taxonomy (NCBI): domain Eukaryota; kingdom Metazoa; phylum Chordata; class Amphibia; order Anura; family Hylidae; genus Phyllomedusa; species Phyllomedusa bahiana. The sequence goes on from JAODAL010054516.1 coordinate 14,904, forward strand.
AATTAATAATAATAAAAAAAGAACCAGGCAACCCTTTTAAAGTGGTGTTTTATCTAAAGCACAAGTAGCACATCCAGAAGAAAAAAGAAGTCAGGAGAATCTTAGAATGTTGGTCATGCAGTAGCTATATACTGAAGGAGACTGAATGGAAAGGTGGCTCGCAAATATAGTACCAGTCCTACATCATCCAGCCTAGTGCCCAACATCTGCTGATCTTCCTAACATGGAGTTTTCATGTCACATGTATTTTCTCCTGATTAACCTATCATCATGACAAAGGGGAAATGCATTGGGATAACATTTGACAAAGCAATATAAGAGTAGGATCAGGGAAAGCCACTTATAAGTGGGGCTGCCTTTTAGGAGCTTTTAGGCAGCTTTTAGGCAGAGCTAATTAAGTGAATGTACAGGGACCACTGATATACAGGCAGTCCCCGGGTTACAAACGGGATAGGGACTGTAGGTTTGTTCTTAAGTTAAATTTGAATGTAAGTCGGAAAAGGTATATTTATTAAATGTTATTCCAGCAAAAAAAAATTGGGGAAAGTACAGGGAACAGTTTTTACATTTGTTTTGCTGTCTGTGCTCTTTTTTTAGAAGATTTCACCTAACGTTCTGTATCTCATGTGTAGCTGTGGCATGCTGGCACTTGGTTATCATGGTGCGTGACTCAGTGTTGAATGTCAGCCACGCCCCATAAGTCTCCGTTTGTAACTAGGGGACGTATGTAAGTCGGAACGATGTAAGTAGGGTATTGCCTGTATTTCTGTGCCATTCCCATTACTTTTACAGGACTTACGCTATCTTCAAGGTGTCAAGGTGATTTCTATACACTTTTGGTGGAAGAAGAAACATAATTTTGAAAGAAATACCATTACAAGTTTTCATCTAACAGTGGGTTTGAAGCATTGTTTTTTTGATATAATTTATTGTATCTTGATGTTTGCTGTTACTATTCACTGTACATTTATAGTGTGTGGACAACATCCATACATACAACGGCAATCACAATTAGAGAACAGTTTGTGAACACTTGGGGAAACATCTATGAATTCGCATGCAGTATTTCTTGGGTGTATATTACGCCAAAAAACTGCTGGCACACTGTTCTACAGATAGTACGATACATTTTAATGCACCTAGAAAGTGCCAAAGTTTGATGCGAATCTGCCATACAAATTTTGGCGCATTACACTCTGTCAAAAGCACTAGAATAATCACGGGGAACGTGAACACTATTAGTTACCTCAAAGCCAGTTAAATACAAAAAAACCATATGGAGGAAACAAGGCTATAAAACTTAACTTTTAATAAATTAGTATAAAATGCACACCAAAGACGCCCTTTAAATAAATAACAACAGATATAGAAAAAGGAAGGTTCACCAAATGGGAAAGATGGGACAAGACAGTACTTGATCCCTATCAAGACCCTCAAATGGCAAGAGCTATTAAGCCCTAGCCTAACAACAGTAACAGGAGTGTCGCCCCAATAAGGGCGGTCCTGGCAGGAGCCTGACCCTGTAAACACTAACCCTATCAATAACCTAATGGTCCCTTTCCCAACATGTTTCGATTCTCCAAAATCGCATCCGGGAGAACAGGGTTTACACGTGCTTAACTAAAAAAAAATCCTAATAGAGACATTCAGACAGAAATCTCATCAACTGAGACAGATCTATCGGATTCAGATAAAGAAACGAATCCCACACGTTCTAGATCTCAGGGACGCTCCCGTGGTCCCAGAGGCAGAAGGGGGGCAGCTAACAATAGGGGTAATAACCCGCGTTTTTTAGACGCACACAACCCCTATCAACTGAGGGAACGTACAAATACTCCGTCATATCGAGTCTGAATAGCGAACAGGCCACCTCGTCAGTAGCATCAGACAGGGGTGACTTGAACACTCATATCATTCATCTCTCAGGTTTAAACCTCACCATAGAAGAAATGCAACTTCTTGCTAGAGGTTTATCCTTTGTACCCACTACAGGGTTTAGTCCCTTTAGATGGTTTAAAGACCTTCATCTATTTGCACGAAAATTACATTGGAAAAAATATTTTTCCATTCAACAAAAAAAGGAAAGTGCAGTTCTTGGCATTTCTCCTGATATGTTGGAGGACGTTAGATTAGGCAAGGGGCCATTTACTGATCTCAAGAAAAGTAGCACAAAAATGCCCCCGGTTAGCGACATATCTTGTGTCGATGTATTTCTTGATTTGGTATTAAAGGATCTTACCAAAATCAAAGCCACACTAAAATATTTCTAAATCGGAACATCAAGCCTTGGCGAATCTTAAGCAAAGACACGATTTGTGTATAAAACCATCCGACAAGGGGGGTAACATTGTCATCTTAAACCACACACAATATCGAGATGTGTTATGCACTTTTGTCTGACAAATCATGCTACAAGAAATTAACCTTTGATCATACTAATTCGTTCCAGTCGGAATTGAAGTCTCTGTTGTTAAAAGCTAGGGAATGTGAATTGATTGACAAACAGGAATAGGATTTCTTCTACACCAGGTTCCCCACCGTAGCCACCTTTTATGCCTTGCCTAAGGTACACAAATGGCCGACCCCTCTTATGGGACGCCCCATAGTTTCAGGAAAGAATGCCTTGTGTCAAAATTGTGGGATACATATCGACCACATTTTGGCACCGTTTGTTGAATGTCTACCTTCCTACATCAGGGACACTACAGACCTACTCAGACGTTTAGACGGCCTCACCTTAGATCCGGGGTCCTCAGTGGTTGGTATCGATGTAGAATCTTTATACACGTCTATCCCACACCATTTGGGCCTTGAGGCAGTCAAGAGTTTTTTGTCTTCAAGGGGCAGACAATTTGCACCGCATAGCGCCTTCGTAGTTGAGTTACTGAAGTTTGTTCTGACCAAGAACTATTTCTTGTTTGACGGTGGAGTCTTCCACCAGCAGAGGGGTACCGCCATGGGCAGAGCTTGTGCCCCGGCCTATGCAAGCCTGTACCTCGGCTGGTGGGAGGCATCCACCGTCTTTGGTGACAATCCACCGCCTTTTTCTGACAGGATTGGTCTATGGCTCAGATTCATTGATGACATTTTCATTATATGGAATGGCACAAAAGATGAGTTTGTTGCCATGATACAAGATCTTAACATCAATTCATTGAATCTGAGATTCACGTTTGAATTTGGGGGTGACACCTTACCCTTTTTGGATGTAATGATTTCCAAAAAACAAACAGGAGAGTTGATGACGACGATCTATCGTAAGCCTACAGCCACCAACTCTCTATTGCGATGGGAGAGTCATCATCCAACACCTCTTAAAAGGGGCATACCGAGGGGACAATACCTGCGGCTAAGACGTAACTGTTCACAGTTATGTGACTTTAAGAGAGAAGCAGGCATTCTGAGACAGAGATTTTTAGAAAAAGGTTACCCTGACTTCACTCTGAGACAAGCATACAAAAAAGCACTTGCAAGTGATCGTAGTGAACTTCTCACAGTGGGACACTCACAGAAAGATTCTGCTGAATCGGTTATACGCCTAATAGGTACGTTTGACAAAGCAGCTCCAATTGTCCGTGAGTCTCTGAATCGCCATTGGCATATTTTGAGGATGGACCCGGATTTAAGGGACCATATAGGCACCCACCCTTCGGTCACATATAGACGCGGTAAAAATCTTCGCGACCTTTTAGTATGGAGCCATTATGCCTCCCCAAGGAAGGAGACTTGGCTACGACGACCGAATGGGTCGTTTCGTGGTGGTGAATGTTCTTTCTGCTCATTCATGATTCAGACCAATACTTTCTCAGACAAAGACAATAAAAGAAATTTTGACATCAATCATTTCGATTTTGCGATTGCGATTTTGGAGAATCGAAACATGTTGGGAAAGGGACCATTATTTTATTGATAGGGTTAGTGTTTACAGGGTCAGGCTCCTGCCAGGACCGCCCTTATTGGGGCGACACTCCTGTTACTGTTGTTAGGCTAGGGCTTAATAGCTCTTGCCATTTGAGGGTCTTGATAGGGATCAAGTACTGTCTTGTCCCATCTTTCCCATTTGGTGAGCCTTCCTTTTCTATATCTGTTGTTATTTATTTAAAGGGCATTTTATACTAATTTATTAACAGTTAAGTTTTATAGCCTTGTTTCCTCCATATGGTTTATTGCATTACACTCTATGCACAATACAAAGTTTGACCCATTACACTTTCATTCATACTGTCGTATTATACACTCTTCTATATCTATTTAGAACTGGTGTGTCGGCGCCAGGTTACAAAAATGGCGCGTGCGAACTCATAGATGTCGCCCTTGATTTTATCAGAAATAATTTAATCTTCATTGTGCAGCAGTTGAAGGAATCTTTGTTGTGGTTATAACATGCTACCACAACAGTGTTTTTCAATTAATAATCAAAATTAGACAAAAAGCAATGACTGTAGCACAGAGAAAGATTACAACTACATTTTCTGAAGGTTACAACAGTCAACAATTGGAAGGAAGTCTACAGGCCTTCGAATGAGTTCAGCACATCTGCGGCCACGAGACATAACTTGTCTCTCACACAGCTCCGTGTGATTTTGGTCCACTCTTCTTCCAGTCTCTTCCACAGTTGGGTGACTATAGTGAGTTTCTTGGCCATAACTTTGTTGCCAAGGATATTCAGAGGTTTGTTGTCAGAGATTTTCTGTTGGGATTAGAACAAGACTTTGGGGTGGACATTTCATTATATCAATGTTATCATTTTCAAGAAACTGCTTTACCTGTTTTGCTGTGAGACAGGGGGCATTGTCCTACATGTAAATTGCTGGCTGATTGAGTGATGAACGCAGGGAAGAAACCACATGTTGTCGAAGAAGGTTCCGATAAACATTAGCATTCACTCTGCCATGTAGAAGTATAGAGGCCCAACTGCAGCTGCACAAAACATGCCCCAAACCATGGCACTTCCTCCTTCACCTTTCACTGACTTTTTTTACCCACTTTGGGTTCAGTCTTTCCCCAGTTTGGTGACAAACATAATGTATCAGATTGGACCCAAAAAATACCTGTGAGTCACAAGATGTAACTGCACTGTAATCACTTAAATGTCTGCAGAGTCTGTGTACACTGGTATCTACCACTATACAGTCACTGTATGGTGGTAATATATAGTCTGCAGAACCTGTTAATACTGGTATCTACCACTATATGGTCACTGTATGGCGGTAAGGTTGGCCTTTGTTTACTGATCTTTATTCAGTAATAGTAAAGGTCACTATGTGGTAGTAATTTGTGTTCGTGTTTTGGCAGTATAATTGGGTCCTTATGTGGAAGCATTATTGGTAATGTTGGTCTTGTATAGTGGGATCTTTTTGGTAGCAGTCTGATGGTGATATCTATGTTCCGGTATTTGCTCCTTTTATTATCTAGTAACTGCATGACTATCATTAACAAGCACCCTTAAATGTTCATGGTGAGGAGACATCCAAAAGTTTGCTATGGGGCCCAGGGTTACATGCCTGAAAACGGCCGAGTCAAAGTCCAGACCTAAATTCAAATGAAAATCTGTGGCAGGAAAATTGCTGTTCACAAATATTCGCCAACCAATCTGACTGAGCTAGAGCTATCATGCAAAGAAGAATGGGCAAAAAATTACAGCCTCTGGATGTGCAGAGCTGGTAGAGACATTCCCCAACAGACCTGCAGCAGTCATTGCAGCTAACAGTGGTCTTACCAAGTATTGACTCAGGGGCTAAATTTATATACACCCACATTTTTGTTTTTTTTAAATTTGTAAAAGAACATATTACTTTCTTTATACTTCCCTAATACTTGCTATTTTGTGTTGCTTTATCACATAAAATAAAATACATTTAAGTTTGTGGCTGTAACGTTTAAAAATGAGGAACCATTCAAGGGATATGAACACTTTTGCAACCCACTGTATATTGGGGCTAATTTTCCTGAATTTTATCTTTAAATATGTAAAAGTTATGTTTTAGTCTAGGAAATAATTTATGCAACTGGCCTGTTTTCTTGTGCTTTAGACTCTTAACCACTTTCTGACAGCCAGTCATAATAATATGGGTCCTTGCGTCTTCCCAGAGCCTTAACTTTTCTATTTGTCCATCTACATAGACATACGAGGGACAAGATGTACTTTTAAATGGTCATTGACAGTACTATAGAATGTACTGGGAAACCCCCAAAAAATTCTAAGTGGGGTGAAATGTGAAAAAAACGTATATGCGCCATGTTTGCAGTGTTTCTTTTCATGGTAGTCACTCTTTGGTATAAATGATGTGTTAGTACTGTTAAAAAATGCAAACATTTCTTAAATTTGCGCTGCAGCGCCATTTTCTACAAAAGATAACTTTTTTGTTCTATCACCTATGGACTTGAGTGAGAGTGCATTTTTTTCAGGCTGAAGTATAGTTTTTATTGGTACTATTTTAGGATAGATGCAACTTCCTATTTTGATTTTTAGCGGACGTGAAATGACCAAAAAATGCAATTTTGGTGTTTGGAATTTTTTTCCTTCTATGGTTTTCAGCGAATGGGATAAATGATGTTATATTTTAGTAGCGTTTTACAGATGCAACAATACCAATTTATATGTAACTTTTTTCTTATTTTTTTATTTGTAATATGGAGGTGATTTGAACTTTTAATATTTTTTTTATACTTTAAAAGCTTTTTTTGTTATCTACACATTAATATTGCATCTCCCCAGGGGACTTAACCACTAGGGGGCGCGATCATCAGTTCTATTTCTTCCTGTTTGGGGCAGGAAGTAATATAAACCTAACCATGGCGGCTATGGAAGCCTTCATTATTCTTCCAACTGCCATCGGCACCCCGAAATCTCGCTGCAGAGGTGCTGATCGGAGTTAGGAATTGTTTGCGGCACCATTTCTCATTCATTTTGATGCCGTGGGCACGATCAAGTTTAAGGTGCTAAACAGCCGGCTCCATTTCCTGCTATTAGCAGCGAGTACTAGCTGCAACTAGCAGCTGACACCAGCCTCCTATGTAGCTGACTTATTGAGTAAGCCCTTTATATAAGACCTTATTGACAAAAAGACATAATTATGCGTCGCTTGTTGGTAAGGATTTTAAGGGATTGTCTGGTCCCTGTAAGAAATAAATATTAAGCTCCTGGTGCTCCATCTAAAAAAAAAAAACTATACTGACCTTCCTCTGCTCCTCCATTCTAGTGCTGGGTCTCTACAGCATTTTGTTTATGTTCTTGTTCCGACAAGGATGCCACCGATGCAGCAGTCATGTGCCTCTACTTACATCACATTCAGAGCTGTTCCATTCTGAATGGTAGTGTTCGGGGGTGACACATGACTGCTGCAGCCAAATCAGCAGCTGCCGCGGTGATGTCCTAGTTCAAAAGAAGAGCAAAAACAGCAGACTAGAGTAACCCAGCACTGGAACAGAGGAGAAGAGGAGGGTCAGTAAAGGTGTTTGTTTTTTTTAATGGAACACCAGGAGCTTAGTATTTATTTTTGGTAGGAACTAAACAACCCCTTTAACCAATTCTGTGGCTACACATGAGAAGGCTAATTGAGACTCCATTAAAGATGGAACTTGAGACCAGCTTTGATGACATGTTTAGAAGATGAATGGTTATGCACACCAGTCGCCGGCTGTTCTCCTGACACCACGGACGTCCTGTCCAGCACTCCCAGCCTCCAGCCCGGACTAAGCACTCCTTTGCCTTCCTCTTGACACTCACATTGCCTATACAGGTGTCCTTCTACCTACTTACTAGGATATATACTTACATCATTACTCCCACCACATTTGATGTCTCTTGATAAAGGCAAATCGCCGAAACGTCGATATGATATATTATTGACATCAACTTCACATTTATCCACTATTATGTAAAGCACTTGTTGAGCATGTCCTTGTAAATATTTTGCAAATTTTTATGGAATGATCTATGCCTCACATAAATAAATGTATTAATTCACTAACTATTCCTTGGTGTGCAGTGGATTACTATTTAATTCACCTTTAATGACAGACATCTGTAGACTATCCTGTGGCTCTGTCATTAATATCTAAGACGACAAAACCCTTTGACAGTTTATTATCACCAGTAGGACATTTATTTGTAGTTGTTATGCAGATGTTACAGGTCACTGGGAGGTAGAAGAAAGTGAAATCATTTAGCAATTTCAATAATACTTAGTACAAGATATAATAGGAAATGGCGTGATCTCAGAGGCGTAACTTCAAGCTCTTGGGCCCTAGTGCAAAAAGTGAAATGAGGGGACCCGGTGACCCTGTGCCATTTACAATACTGGTGTCTTCTTATGTGGCAGAATGGCTTTTGTGCACCCTCAGACTGCAGGGCCCGGTAGCGACTGCTACCGTTGCACCCCCTATAGCTATGTCCCTGCGTGATCTTACAGACTTTGAATATAAGAAGATTGTGAGAGAAAACAGCTGCACATGTAAACTGTTAATGTTTTATTATAAACAGCATGCAATAGAAGACCAAATACAGCTTTGTTTTGGCCGACAATGAATGAAGATATACGCAGGAAATCAACGACAGTTACCAGGAATTCTTTTGCTGACACATTATCTGCAACATTTAGATAATTCATCATGTCAACAGAAAGGTTTCCATACTATTATGGTGAATGCTTGTAGTATTTTATGAAGCGTTGGCTTGTGAATTGACAGCAGGAAGGGCTTCTTGTTCAGAGACATCTGCATCTCGCTAGACATATGGTGTTGTGTGTTGCAGTATATAAACTACTTCAGATTATGCCTTGCAGAAGACTGTTGTTAGGCTAGGGTCTCACGGTGTAGAATAGTCACCTAGTTTTGCAGGCTATATGCTTGTAAAATCACGTGGCCAACAATAAATAGACCCAACAACCTATTAACAATCAATAGGAAACTGCTCAAAAGGGCATCTGCACTATAGGACCCTACCCTCTTGTCTCAGCTGCAGTTTTTTCATTGTTCATTTTGTAACAGAAATTCTATAAATCATCCCTTTCATTTGAAGCAATTAAAGCAGCTTTGCCAGAACAAGCGCATTCACTGGAACATAAACCTAGCGACCCCCTACTCAGTAGTGTTTACAATCTATTATTCTTAACTACGGGAACTTTTTTCTGTAGGATTCCACTAGGATTATTACCTCACCAAAGACATCATAGACCACAATTTGGCTGATCGCTGTCATTTACAATCCCCTCCAATCCAAACCAGAGGGGACAAAGACAAAAGCAAGAACAGTATATGGGCTCTCAGCTTTCTTACTATTAAATAGGATTCTAGTCAACAGCACCTCTATCATGACAACAAAACTAGCGATTATTATGTGCTATTGAAAAAGGGGCCCAAGGAGCTATGGAGTAGGCTAAATTTTCCATTGATGGAGACACTATATGCTTTATTTGCCAACGGCACCAGAATAACTTGTCCCAGTCCTGCTACCAGGTGACATAGCCACCACATATATATAGCCTAGGAAACAGTTAACATAGTCAACATGTGAATGACCAAAACAAAACATATGTAGTCACAAGTCGACTACATTTACTGTGGGTTTTTTCAATTTAATTTTTTATTAAACATTTTCAAAATAATAAATTTGAAAACCAGACATAATGAACAAGATCAATGAAAGGAGAGGCAAAAACCATTCAGTTTGATGG
>JAODAL010054517.1:0-24580 GCA_025379985.1 Phyllomedusa bahiana
TAATAAAAGGATTATTTTTGGCCCCTTTAAATTTCCCCTTGGTGACAAAAAAAATTTTCTGATTCACATTTAAGTGCAAGGTGCCCAATGAACAAACGAGTGCGCAAAAGGAAAAAAAACACTACCCGTTATGTTTGGATAATAAAAGGTATTTTTAGCCCTATCAACCTGTGCTGACTAAAAATTTGCTGATTCTAATTTAACTGCAAGGTGGCTATAAAAACAAACGGAATGGGCAAAAATTAAAAAGAAACACCTACTAAATGTAACTGATAAAAAATGGATTTTGCACCTAACAAAAAACCTCATTTCTAAAAAGATGTGTATCCTAATATAAGTTCAGGCTGCCCAATATCCAGGAAATATTTCAATAGAAAAGCGGTAGTGCCCTTTTAAAAATTCTCTACCTAACTACAAAAAACTAATCCGATCTAACTAATGTAAGGATCACAGCTAACATTAACTTTCCTTGAAAAAATAGAATAATTCGCTGAGCTGGTTGGACACAGGCAAAACGCACCCCTACTGCTATGAACCTGAAGACACGACAGAACAAAGGGCTTTTATGTAAAACAGGTCAGTGATTTTCCACCAATCGCAACCCCAACACATCCCATCAGACTCGCAACACACTCACCCTGCCATTCTGTAAGCTAATTTGCTGGCCCCCAAAAATGAAGAAGCCCGAAAATGGCCATCTTAATAAGAGCAAAATTTTTTAACCTAAATTACGCAGAACAAAAAATTTCGACAAAAAAAAACTGTCCATTTCAACTTTCGATAAAATCGTCAACACTACTCATACTTAGGACAAAAAAGAAAATATCAAAAACCCGTTAAGACAATTTAAGTAGGAATGACACAGGATTTAAAAGTAGGTGCCCAATTTAAAAAAACCCCAACCCCTTTTTTTTTGCCACTGAGGAACAGGGACTTGGGAAAAAATACCCACACAGCTTTCAAATGTTTCCATACTAATACATTTAACAATTTTGCTGTACTGTACCATTAAGCAAACAAACAAGTAATCACTAAGATACTGTGGAAAGCAATGACTGCAGCATTGTAATATGTAGAGCAAGATATGAAAACAATCTTTAATAGTTTTTCAAATATAATAATGCAGTGAGGCACACGGTCAAGTAGTAGGCAGTGCTTACATGGTGCAGACCCATACTGGTTGTGGTGAGCTGGCTAAACCCCTTGCTTTTGTACTGCCAGATTATAGCACTGAAAATAATTAGACAATCAGTTTTTTGGGCACTTGGCTACAATCTGCCATTTATTGATAACATTGTTTGTGAATGGGGTTCATTAAAACCCCATTTACTTGCCATTTATAGTACTTTGTTGATAAATTTTGTTCCGCAACCAAAATTCTGCAATATATAAGGAATGTATGAACATACATAAATCTGTCAGAACAATGATGCAAAGAATCAAAGCAAATATTTTATTCCATATATCTCTATCCAGTCCAATTGTGTAATAGCCCTTATAATCCAAAAGTAAGACACACTATTTATGAACAATGCATTAGTTCCCCCCACCCATTCCATCATGCTTTATATGATTATGAAAAAGGAAAGATTTTCTCAAGCAAACAAAATATAAGACCAAAAAGCATTTTGTCCGGTATGTCACTATTTTAATTTTTTGACAATAAAGTTTTTTGTTTTTATATTTTGTTTGCTGGAGAAAATCTTTTCTTTTTTGTTGCTATTTGGCCCGTACCAAGGGGGTTTATTCTCCGTGCAAAAACATTTAATTTTATATGATCATTAAATGGTTTATTGACATTTAATTTATTATGTTTAATTTAAACTATGTTTTAGTTCCTTTTTATGCCTTCCATAGGAGAGTAATTAATGACTATCAACAAATACCATATTTATGACTGTAGTGTGCTATAAAAGGGCATAGCTGAAGGCTTGTGGACCCTGGTGTAAAACTTCAGCTTGGGCCACCCAACCTCTGGACAATGGCTGTTATTTCTACCTAAAAGGATTGTGCAATAGAAGAAAATTCATTTGAAATGGGGCCAGGCAGTGGGAAAAAAGAAAAAGAAAAACAAATTATAGAGCCAAAGCGTCTGCCACCTTTTTCTCCCCCTCTTTCTCCTGCAAAAAAATTATCTGTGAGGTGAACAGGAAAACATTGCAATTGTGCCTTTGTATTTTGGGGTTTAGTTTTTGTTGGAGTTTACACCGTTCAGTATAACTGACATGTTTTCTACATTCTGCCGACTAGCAGTTATACAAGGACCAAGAAATAACACTGTATTATCACCGCATGTTACCACTATATACTAACTAATACCATCATAATGTTACTGACCAAACCAGTATAGCAGGACCAATATTACCAATAACAACAATATACAAGGAGTACCGCTACATTATGACCATATATCACTACAATAAAAAAGACTGTTACTAAATATAAACCATTACAATAAGGCTTCTATTACCACCATGCAGTCACTATATAGTGGTAAATACCAGTTGTACCCAGGCTCTGCACACATATAAGTGATTACAGTGCAGTCACATTAAAGGACTCACAGGAGACGTCTTCTCTGATGAGTCGTTCACTTCCTTTTTCTTCTACATCCAGTCCAGTCTGCCTTGACGACCTCTCCCGGCCACCTCTTGTCTCTGCACTATTTACCAAAAAAAACATGTTCAACGTCTCACTTTTCCATACTGCCCTACCAATTCCTACCACTGTACAAATTCCCCATCCCTAGCGCCCCTAATGGTAATAATGTCCCTCTTGGTGCCCTGCACAGTAATTGTACCCCTAACAATGAAAGTGTCCCCAGACAATTATAGGGGCCACATTTGTCCCACCAGTAGGTAGGTACACACCCCATATAGTATGCAGACCCTCAAATTAGGCAGGCAGAGAGGTATATAGGTACCTATTAGGTAGGTTAGATACTCAAAATTAGTCAGAGAAGTGACAGACTCTTCCTATTATGTAGGTAAAGTCCCCCTTAGTTATAAAAGTATGTAAGCCCCCATTTGGTAGGTAAGCCCCCTATTAGGTATATACAGTATCTCACAAAAAGTGAGTATAGCCCTCACATTTTTATAAATATTGCATTATATCTTTTCATGGGACAACACTGAAGATATGACACTTTGATACTATGTAAAGTAGTCAGTGTATAGCAGTGTAAAATTGGTGTGCCCTCAAAATAACTCAATACAAAGCCATCAATGTCTAAACCACGGGCAACAAAAGTGAGTACACCCCTAAGTGAAAATGGACAAATTGTGCCTAAAGTGTCAATATTTTGTGCGGCCACCATTATTTTCCAGCACTGCCTTTACTCTATTGGACATGGAGATCATTAGAGCTTAACAGGTTGCAGCCACTGGAATCCTCTTTCACTACTTCATGATGACATCACAGAATTGGGGAATGTTAGAGACCTTGTGCTCCTCCACCTTCCGTTTGAGAATGCCCCACAGGTACTCAGGGTTTAGGTCTGGAGACATGCTTGGCCAGTCCAGCAACTTTACCCTCATTTTCTTTAGCAAGGCAGTGGTTGTCTTGGAGGTGTCTTTGGAGTTGTTATGGCCCAGTTTCCAAAAGGAGGGGATCATGCTCTGCTTCAGTATGTCACAGTACATGTTGGCATTCATAGTTACCTCAATGAACTGTAGCTTCCCACAGCCGTCAGCACTCATTCAGCCCCAAACCTTGATACTCCCACCACCATGCTTGACTGTAGGGAAGATATACTTGTCTTTGTACTCTTCACCTCACACATGCCACCATTTGAACCAAATACTTTTATCTTGGCCTCATCAGACTGCAGGACATAGTTCCAGTAATCCATGTCCTTAGTTTGCTTGTCTTCAGAAAACTGTTAGTGGGCTTTCTTGTGCATCATCTTTTGAAGAAGCTTCCTTATGGGATGACAGCCATGCAGACCAATTTGATGCCATGCACGGCACATGGTCTGAGCACTGACAGGCTAACGCCTCACCCCTTTAACCTATGCATCAATGCTGGCAGCACTCATATGTGTGAGAGTGATAACACTAAATTTAACACACCTCTGCCCATTCACATATGAGACTTTGTAACACTAATGAGTCACATGACAGCGTGGAGGGAAAATTCTAAACTTAGCACAATTTGTCCATTTTCAGCCAGGCGTTTAGACATTGATGGCTGTGTGTTGAGTGTACAGCTTGAGAGCACATCAAATGTACACCAAATGTCAGCTATACACTGACTACTGTCACGGTCCGTGCCACGTTCCTGTCCTTACGCTGCAGCCTCTGCTGCGAACCGCAGTCGTACCTATGTTCCTATCACAGATCTGTTTCCTGTTGCAGTGTCGCTGTGAGCGCTCCTGTAGCCTCTGCTTACTCACCTGTGATTGCTGCTCCTCCATCTTGGCTGCTGCCCTGATTCCCTGTCTCTATAGAGGGCAGCGGCCACATCTTCCCTTCCTTTATTCCCACAGTGTGCAGCGGGGTTGAGCTTCCTCTGCCAATCCCCTTCCACCTGTGGGTTTATAAGCCTGCTCCTCCTCACACTCCCTGCCTGATCCTTGTTGTTGTTTATGTTGTCTCTTGGTGTAGTCTGTTGCTGTGTTTTCTGATCTTGTTGGTTAGCAGTCCGGTGTGCCCATGTGGTCTCTTTGTGTCTCTGTCTGTGTCTTTGTGAGTTTCCTTGCCTTGTTCTCTGCCCATGTTCCTGCCCTGGTCATGCCTTGGTTTCTTGCCTGAGTTTAGCTTACGTCTCTGCTTATGTTCTTGGTGTCTTCAGTCTGTCTATTTATTGTTCCCTTTTACCTTTTGCTTATCCTCCTGGTTTGGCATCTGTTTTGTCCTGTCTTTGTACCTGCACATATTTACTTCTTGTCTGCTTTGTCTCTGTCCCTTATCCTGTTGTGCCTAGCATTTGGCACTTCTGGCCTGTCTGGTCAGCTGCCACTGCTGGGGACTGCTCTGGGATGGCGCCTGGTGGCTGTTGGGGTCAGTCAACCTTACCATCAAAGGCTCTGTGAAGTTACCTTGCCCAATGGCCACTTGGTTACGCCCCCTCAGAGCAAGCCCGGCAGTGGTCCAGTGGGTCCACTACCCACTTTCCCCGCTCATCCGTTACAGTAGGATCAGGCCATGGACTCCGCTGACATTTTGCCCTCTGTTTTTTTGGTCCATGTGCAGGTCTTGTTTCTGGCTGTCTCTTTATGTGTGTGGGAGTGTTTGTTCGTGTTGTGGCAGGTCTTTTGGTGTTGGGAGCTGCTGGCCACTACCCAGCTTCTGAGTCCCCGTGGCTTACGGTCTCGCCCTGAGCCTTCTGAGTCCCCGTGGCTTACGGTCTCGCCCTGAGCCTTCTGAGTCCCCGTGCTTACGGTCTGCCCTGAGCCTTCTGAGTCCCCGTGGCTTACGGTCTCGCCCTGAGCCTTCTGAGTCCCCGTGGCTTACGGTCTCGCCCTGAGCCTTCTGAGTCCCCGTGGCTTACGGTCTCGCCCTGAGCCTTCTGAGTCCCCGTGGCTTACGGTCTCGCCCTGAGCCTTCTGAGTCCCCGTGGCTTACGGTCTCGCCCTGAGCCTTCTGAGTCCCCGTGGCTTACGGTCTCGCCCTGAGCCTTCTGAGGTCCCCGTGGCTTACGCTCTCGCCCTGAGCCTTCTGAATCCCCGTGGCTTACGGTCTCGCCCTGGGTTCCCCTCCCATTTTGCCTAGTGCCCCGTTTGTTCCTCCTGTGCACCTCCATTTCCTAGGTATTCCCCGTACTGGCTATGCAGCCTGTAGTTGGTTTTGGGGTGCCCCCGGATTGTTTCGGTCCCCAGACCTAGGTGGAATTTCCATTTTGTGGATTGGAGGAGGAGGAGGGGGCTTAAGGAGGGGGGTACTGTCACGGTCCGTGCCACGTTCCTGTGCTTACGCTGCGGCCTCTGCTGCGAACCGCATTCGTACCTATGTTCCTATCACAGATCTGTTTCCTGTTGCAGTGTCGCTGTGAGCGCTCCTGTAGCCTCTGCTTACTCACCTGTGATTGCTGCTCCTCCATCTTGGCTGCTGCCCTGATTCCCTGTCTCTATAGAGGGCGGCGGCCACATCTTCCTTCCTTTATTCCCACAGTGTGCAGCGGGGTTGAGCTTCCTCTGCCAATCCCCTTCCACCTGTGGGTTTATAAGCCTGCTCCTCCTCACACCCCCTGCCTGATCCTTGTTGTTGTTGTTGTTTATGTTGTCTCTTGGTGTAGTCTGTTGCTGTGTTTTCTGATCTTGTTTGTTAGCAGTCCGGTGTGCCCATGTGGTCTCTTTGTGTCTCTGTCTGTGTCTTTGTGAGTTTCCTTGCCTTGTTCTCTGCCCATGTTCCTGCCCTGGTCATGCCTTGGTTCTTGCTTGAGTTTAGCTTACGTCTCTGCTTATGTTCTTGGTGTCTTCAGTCTGTCTATTTATTGTTCCCTTTACCTTTTGCTTATCCTCCTGTTTGGCATCTGTTTTGTCCTGTCTTTGTACCTGCACATATTTACTTCTTGTCTGCTTTGTCTCTGTCCCTTATCCTGTTGGTGCCTAGCATTGGCACTTCTGGCCCGTCTGGTCAGCTGCCGCTGCCGGGGACTGCTCTGGGATGGCGCCTGGTGGCTGTTGGGGTCAGTCAACCTTACCATCAAAGGCTCTGTGAAGATACCTTGCCCGATGGCCACTTGGTTACGCCCCCTCGGAGCAAGCCCGGCAGTGGTCCAGTGGGTCCACTACCCGCTTTCCCCGCTCATCCGTTACAACTACTTTACATTGTATTAAAGTGTCACATCTTCAGTGCTATAGGAGTATCATATAGACCCAGCAATGCAGCTGTGTGTTGAGGGGGGCCTGTGGGACCACTGTGGCCTCTATAGCTACCCCACTGGTACCATATTTTAGTGTGAAATATTTGTAAAAAGTACGCCAGCCAAGAGGTTAGCATAAGGACAGGAAATGTGTCTAAACATGTCTGTGGAATTATACCAAGTTTATCACACCACATGTGCTATTTAGAATTGTGTATAATTGAAGAGGTAACTGAAGAGTGATTTCAATACGAAAAGCTCCTCGGATTATTCTGTTGTCCATGTTATCTCTTAACTCAGGAGCCTTTCTTAATCTTTGATAAAGGTTTTAGCTGAAGTGTTGATGATGAAAGGTTATTAGTATTATGGCTTCTACTTTAGTGTTAAAAAACTGTGTGTTCTTCTGCTTACTGACCAACCATAATCCTTAAAGGGGTTTTCTCTTCTTGTCCTTCCAAAAGCCTGTCCTGAATCTGCTCTGGTACTTTTTGTACCCTGCGGTTGAAGCAGACCCACGATCAGCTGTCAGAAGAATAGCATGGAAATACTCCTTTAATTTAGTCCTCCTTCCTGAGGATCCTTTTACAGTGATGCTGGGAAGTCTCTCACGTGGAGCCCTCTAACAGTTACTTTTCCTGCTACCTTAATATTTGGTCCCTTGCCTACATCTGTTGTGGTCAGAAGAACATTAAATTTGCTGTTAGACGGTAGATTAGAAAGGCTGAATTATTTCTTTCTAATCCTACTGCTTGCTGCTAAATAGCATGTGCATTAAAGTTCAGCAGCTGCTCTGGTACCCCATTATATAGAACTACCAGGCATGTTTGTAAGGTGTTACCTACTAGAAGTAGTATTCATTTCAGTCACATCTTACACATTTAAGATCTTTATGACTGTGGATTTTAGGCCAAGCCAGTAACTCCTTCATGAGGAATTCTCCCATGTGCACACTACTGTCCCAGGGTATTTACCCCCTCATCAGTGCAGAGGAGGGTGCCTATTGCCTGTCTGAGAAGCTTCTCCTTGAGGACAGAACCATAAAGTTATAGGGAGACTTATGCAATTCTCTCTTGGAAAATTAAATATGCAAATAAACTTAAAGACAGAGAGCCACTATAGGTCTGTGGTTTAGCCTATTGGAAGTAGAGACCTATCTCTCTTCCCTAGAGCTAATTTGCATATTTGATTTTCTTAGAGGGCATTGCATAACCAAAAAGTCTTCCTGTACCTTTATGATGCTCTCTTGAATCAGAAACTTTACATCCTTAGGACTATCGTCATTACCAGTCTAGTCTAAAGTGGTCTCCTTTAATGGAGTCCAAGTTCACAGTCTCCAAGTATTCAACTTAATAATCGAAACCCTTTATAATACTGCAAGAAAAATTAAATCAACATAGTGAAAGTTATGCACCATCGCCTATTAGCTGCACCACAGACTTTTTAGACTTTGCACCCTAATGACATTATACACCACAACAGGTCCTAGTGGCAACGATGTATAAGGTCATCTATGTATAAGTATACACACACAACGGTGGTTTTCAAACCATGGACATTTCAGTACACTCAACAGCAATTCTAAACTTGAAGTTTAATCCATTCTTCTTCTCATATTAGATTATTTCGTTCTAGAAATTGTGAACAGTAGAATAACACAATCAAACAGGAAAGTAATAGAACTTCTAAGTGAAAGTACAATGAAGTTTTTCCTTGGAGAAACTCTCAAGAGAAAGATGAAGATTTTGTGCCTCACTTAAAAAGATGCATGAGCTGGAGAAGTCCTAGATCTGAACCACTTCAGAGTCCACCATTGACTAAGTATCTCTTATAGCCTGAGGGCATCTCAATGTCCATAGCAGGAGTTTTGTAGCCTTTTCCCAACTTATAAAAGGCTCCCTGGTCATTGGGAGGTGTTGAAGAGAACAAGTAGTCTTTTACTCTGGCTTTTGTCTCTCCTTCTTCCCAACTGCTGTTTCAGTGGTCTATACATAAAGTGGCCTCCGAACTGGTACATAGCTTTCTTCAGAGCCTTAATGGTAATATTACGATCATGTGGAAGCTCCTATATCCTGCTGTACAACCAGTAAAAAAGGTGCTGCAGACACTGTCTCAATGTTTTTAAAAAAATGGTGGAGCAGTGGTCCTAGTTCTCTTCGCTAGTACATATTTGAATAATAAAATTCCATTAGGGCATCCATAACTTGTTAGTCTCCAAAGATCTTTTCACCATTATAAGAAACCTTACCTCATTTAAAGCTTGTATTCTTCCATACCTGACAATACCTTTGTGATTCTTCCTTTATTCTAGGAGTGCCCCACAGTTTCCGGTCCAAGGGCCACATTATCATATTGAGCCCCACCCAGGGGCCGCAGTAAATCTAAGAGGGGTATTCACCTTCTGAGATATTTGTGGGGCAAATTTCATTGGGGCATCCATAACTTGTTAGTCTCCAAAGATCTTTTTGCCATTATAAGAAACCTTACCCCATTTAAAGCTGGTATTCTGCCATACCTCACAATACCCTTGTGATTCTTCCTTTATTCCGGGAGTGCACAACAGTGTCCGGTCCAAGGGCCACATTATCATATTGAGCCCTTCCCAGGGGCTGCAGTAAATCTTAGAGGGGTATTCACCATCTGAGTTCTTTATGGCACTTCAATTGTAAATACCCAAAAAGACTGAAAGGTCTTGGTTCCACATTAGAGACTGCCAGTGATTGGAATAGGGGGTCCCCTGTTAAATACTCCAGAAAGAGATAATTAGGTGTTTATTTACATTGTAATTTTGGAGGTTACAGAACTGGCTGTTTCAGAACTATAGTTAGAGAGAATAACACACATATATGGCCACATCTCCAACTCATCTCCTCTTCGTTGGAGTCTCAAATCTATCAGACCTTTTTATAGTATATTTTGTGGATCTGTCATGCATGTGTCAGAAATAAACACTCCTTTGAGGGAGAAATCTGGAAATACAATAACAGTTTTTACTGGATTTATTTAGGTAGCTTAAAATAGTATACACAGTCCTAAAATGCCAGCCACATAGAGGCCACTATAAGGCCGTGTTCACACGGCTTATTCAAGCCGTAATTGCGAGCCGGATTGCGCTCGCAATTCCGGCTTGAATAAGGGGCGGGGGCGTTGCCCACCGGCCCCATAGACTTGCATTATCCACGGTGCATATTGCGCATGGATAATGTGCAGGTGACTTTCTCCCCGCCCGGCGGATTCGCCGAGCTCGGAGGAGCGATGGAATCCACTGTTCTCTATGAGAACTGTGGATTACCGTAATTACTGCAATGGTTTGGAGCCATACTGCAGCGCAAATCCGGCGCGCAGTACGGCTCCAATCTGCGGCGAAATAAGTCGTGTGAACGGCCCCTAACAGTGCCAGCGACACAGTGGCCACCATAACAGAGCCACCACATAGTGGCCACCATAACAGTGTCAGCTATACAGTGCCCACTGTAACAATGTCATCCATACAGTGCCCACCAAACAGTGCCAGCCACACAGTTCCTACTATAACAGTGCCAGCCACACAGTGGCCACCCGAACAGTGTCAGCTATACAGTGCCCACTGTAACAGTGCAAGCCATACAGTACCCACCATAACAGTGCTAGCTATACAGTGCCCACTGTATTTTAGGCCAAGCCCACTGGATTTTAGGCCAAGCCAGTAACTCCTTCATGAGGAATTCTCCCATGTGCACACTACTGTCTCCTGTTATTTACCCCCTCATCCGAGCAGAGGCGGGTGCTTATTGCCTGTCTGAGAAGCTTCTCCTTGAGGACAGAACCATAAAGTTATAGGGAGACTTATGCCATTCTCTCTAAGAAAATCAAATATGCAAATAAACTTAAAGACAGAGAGCCACTATAGGTCTGTGGTTTAGCCTATTGGTAGTAGAGACCTATCTCTCTTCCCTAGAGCTAATTTGCATATTTGATTTTCTTAGAGGGCATTGCATAACCAAAAAGTCTTCCTGTACCTTTATGGTGCTCTCTTGAATCAGAAACTTTACATCCTTAGGACTATCGTCATTACCAGTCTAGTTAGTCTAAAGTGGTCTCCTTTAATGGAGTCCAAGTTCACAGTCTCCAAGTATTCAACTTAATAATCGAAACCCTTTATAATACTGCAAGAAAAATTAAATCCACATAGTGAAAGTTATGCACCATCGCCTATTAGCTGCACCACAGACTTTTTAGTCTTTGCACCCTAATGACATCATACACCACAACAGGTCCTAGTGGCAATGATGTATAAGGTCATCTATGTATAAGTATACACACACAATGGTGGTTTTCAAACCATGGACATTTCAGTACACTCAACAGCAATTCTAAACTTGAAATTTAATCCATTCTTCTACTCGTATTAGATTATTTAGTTCTAGAAATTGTGAACAGTAGAATAACACAATCAAACAGGAAAGTAATAGAACTTCTAAGTGAAAGTACAATGAAGTGGCCACCATAACAGTGCTAGCTATACAGTGCCTACTGTAACAATGCCATCCATACAGTGCCCAAACAGTGCCAGACACTCAGTGCCCACCATAACAGTGCCAGCTATACAGTGCAAGCCATACAATGCCCACCATAACAGTGCTAGCCATACAGTGCCCACCATAACAGTACCAGCTATACAGTGCAAGCCATGCAATGCCCACCATAACAGTGATAGGCATACAGTGCCCACCATTACAGTGTTAGCTATATAGTGCACAACAGTGCAACAGTAACAGTGCCATCAGTCAAATAAAGCTGTTAAAAGTTAAATATTCCTTTCTGAATTTTGAGGACAGAGTTGTGCACCACTGATTTATTCTCATCATGAAGTAATATGTATCATCATCTTAAGGAGTAGAAGTAAAGTATATACGTATATGCTTTATATTAAATTTGACAGAATGGTTTCTTCCACTGAACTCTTTTTTAATCAATTGCAGATCACAAGTGGCCACATACTGCTACAGAGCACTAGGGGCGACATGTATGATCGGGATTTGCGCACGATTTCTGGCGTATCCTGCGCCTCACCAGCCCGAATCGACAGTCAGACGCAGGGATGCGATGTTAGGCGCAGCGTTCGCCACTTTCGGATGCGCCTAACATGAAGGGGCGTGTAATGGGCGCGGTGTGGGCATTCTGGGTAGGGACGTGGCTCATTCGAATACTCCGAGGCATGCATGATCGCGGGTCGGAAAAGTGAGCCGCATTGCAGCGCTCGCCAGCTCCGACAGGCAGACCTGGTTGATTCTGGTCTAAATGATCCGGCGGAGGCGAAGTGGAGCGAGAAAGTAACATGAAAGGAAACATATAGAAGATCGCAACAGAAATCTCAGCTCTCAGCTTCATGCGGCATGGAGTATGATTTCAAAAAAATCGCTTTTATTAGGTGTAAAACAATATCAGAAAAAGAGCTCAAACCTTAAAAAAAAATAAAAAATATAAAAATCACTTTCCAAAAATCTAGAACGGCGCTACATCAGGAATTAGGATCTTAGAAATTGCCGGGAAATACAGTAATTCAAATTCTGTAAGCTATTCTCATTGGTCGGCAGAAACCAGCCAATCAGAATAGGAGCGACAGTGACCCATTAAAACCTATGGAGAAGTACTGACCATTCAAATTCAAAGGCGGGACCATTCAAAATCCAGTAAAAATGCAGAAAAGAGCTGATTGGTTGAGCTAGCGAGGGCTTGGCAATCCTGGCCAATCAGATTAGGAGCGACAGGGACCCATTATAACCTATGGAGACATATTGACCAATCAAATTCAAAGGCGGGACAGTTCAAAATACAGTAAAAAGGCAGAAAAGAGCTGATTGGTTGAGCTAGCAGGGGCTTGGCTATCCCGGCCAATCAAAGCGCAAGCTACTTGTCCCATTGTAGTTTATGGCCAGATCGGGGCAATGAAATCTTGGCTCTCAGCCCCGTGCAGCATAGAGTATGATTAAAAAAAATAATTTTTATTAGGTGTAAAATATTCTCTGAAAAGGAGCTCAAACCTTCTATAAACATAAATCAATCAAATCACTAACAATGCGTTTGTCGCCGTCACCGGCGCTACATCGTGAATTGCAATAGAGAGAATTGCCGGGAAATACAAATTCTTTAAGCTCTTCTCATTGGTCGGCAAAAATCAGCCAATCAGAATAGGAGCGACAGTGAGCCATTATAAGCTATGGAGAATTATTGACCAATCAAATGAAAAGGAGGGACAGTTCAAAATACAGTAAAAAAGGCAAAAAAAGAGCTGAGCCCAGGCGGCAGATATGAATCCACCAATCATATGTAGTGGGTTTTCTAATGCAATCTATAATAAAACTGTACATGGCCGAAATCAAATGATTATACTCCCGAAGTTGTACCGATCTGTATATATAAATGAACAATAATATGGGGGTGATGAAAACAAAAATATTAATTCAATAAATTCATTTTTATTTCTTTATTTTCGTAGCCAATGATCAATAGTATGGGTGTAACAAAAAAAAGTAAAAATGGTTTTTTTAATTCAAATTTTTTTTTTTCCCCCCATTTTTTGTTCATTTTATATAAGATCGGACAACTTCGATACTGCTCATAAATGATTATATATTTCCTACGTTAATCAGAAAGTGAGTTGGTGACGGATGAGTAAAATAAAACAGAAAGCTTTCGCTGCATGGAAACAACGTGGAGGGCGAAATATGTAATTAACATGACCGCAAGAGGTTTTTATGATTGGAAACAAATTAGCATATAAAGTAACCTATTGTAGTTTTGCGGGTCTTAACTTAAAACACAAAGGGGCCAAAATGTATGAACCCGCGGGGGGGGCGCCACCTTTCCGCCATTTTTCCGGCGGAACTGCGCCTGATAATGTCGGGGCCGGGGCGCGCTTTACATAGCATGTAAAGTCCGCCGCCCCCTAGGGGTTTAAGGCAGTCGGGTCCGGGCGCGTGGGGGGGCTGGCCCTATGATTGGGGCCCGGGGGGTTTGCGGTTATGATGGGGGGAAAAATCCCCCGCGCCGGGCCAGTGTGTTGGGGCGCAGTCGGGGACTAGGGCGGGGGGGGCTGGCTATGATTCGGGCCAGAGGTACGCCTATACAGGGGGGAAAATTTCCCCTTCGCCCGCCAGGTGTGGGGGCCAGTGCGGGGACATGGGCGAGTGCGGGACTTTGGCGCCTTTTGGGGGATGCGCCGAAAAACAGTTGATGCGAGACAGGCGGGAACGGGAGAAATCATTCCAGTGTCGGTGCGGAGTATGAATAAAAAACCCCTTTTAAAGGCGTTCAACATTCTCAGGAAAGAGCTAAAACCCCTAAAAATAAAAAATACATAAAAAAAATCATTTTCCCCAATATCCTAATTCAAGAATTAGGATTTTGGGAAAATTTGCCGGGGAAACACATAATTCAAATTCTGAAACTATTCTGTTTGGGTGGGCAAACCGGCCAATCAAATGGAGCGACAGTAAACCCTTTAAAAAACCTAGGGGGAATTTTAGACAATCAGAATCCCGGCGGGCGTTCAAAAATACTGAAAAAAAGCTGAAAAGGGGGTGATTGGCTGAGCTACGGGGGCTGGGCTGCTCAGCCAATCAAAATAGGAGCACAGAGCCCTTTCAAACCTATGGAGAATTTTTTGGCCAATCAGAATAGGAGCGACAAAGACCCAAATCTAGTTATGGAAAGTTTAGAAATTAGAACCAGGGGGGGAAAATTAAAAATACAGTAAAATGTGAAAAGAGGTGATTGACTGAGCTAGGGGTGCTTGCTATCCCCCAATCAGAGCGCGGGGGCTACTTCTCCCATTATGCCCTATGGAGAGATGGGCGCACAAAAACCGGGCGCTCAGCCGGGCGGGCATGAGTATTAATAAAAAATTATTTTTTTTAAAGTGTAAAACTTTATCAGATAAAGAGCAGAACCCCTTTTTTACAAAAAAAAACAGTTAAATCCCGAACAACGCGTTTGTCCCCGAGACCGGCGTAATGGGAATTGCAATAGAGAGAATGCGGGAAAACAGAAATTCAAATTTTTTAAAAGCTATTTTCATTGGTCGCATAACCAGCCAATAGAAATGGGAGCGCAATGTCCCTTATAACCTATGGAGAAAAATTGACCAAAATCATTTTCAAAGGCGGGGACAGTTCAAAATACAGTAAAAATGCAGAAACGAGTGTTGGTTGAAGCGGGGGGGGTCGCCCAGCTTAGAAAATCAACCCGGACTTTTTCTCTAGAGTTCATGGGGAAAAGAAATTTGGCGCTCTGTGATTGGCTAAGTTTAAAAAAGGCGCCGTTATTTGGACCCAAGGGAGAGCGAGCGTGCCCTTGGGTTTTCTAATGCAATCTAAATAAAAAAGTACATGGCCCCAAATCAAATTAAACAGTACAGAAATTTTTTACCGATGTATATATAAAAAAATGATAATATGGGGGGGGAACGAAAAAAAATTTAAAACAAAAAAATCATGTTTATTTCTTTATTTTCATTGCACCCTACTATTGATCCTTGGCTAAGAAAATAAAGAAATAAAATATTTTATTTATTTTTTTACTGATTTTTTTATCCCGCTTGGATTTGATTTGGTTAAAATTCTCTTTGATAGAATGGGTCTTTTTCGCTCCTATTTTGATTTGGCAATAATTCTCCTAGGTTTTTAAAGGGTTCTGTCGCTCCTATTTTGATTGGTGAGCTAGCCCAGCCCCCCGCTAGCTCGCCAATCACCTCTTTTCGCTTTTTACAGTATTTTTATTGGCGAGCTGCCCAAACCCCGCTAGCTCAGCCAATCGTCTTTTCTTCTTTTTACTGTTTTTGAATTATCCCCCCCAAAGGATTCTGATTGGTCCCAAATTTCCCCCATAGGTTTTTTTTTGGGTTCACTGTCGTCCTATTCTGTTGGCCGGGTTTATGCCGCCAAAGAGAATAGGTTTCAGAATTTGAATACTGTATTTCACGGGAAAATTTTAATTTCAGAAATCTTGATATTGCGCCGTTTAGAGTTTTTAAAGTTGTTTTTTTTTTTTTTTTTATTTTATTTTGTACGTTAGCCTTTTCTCACTGTTTTTCCCCCTTTATGAAGGCGATTTTTTCGGAATCATACCCTTGCTGCCGGAGCGGGCGCCGAGATTTCTGTCGCGATCTTCTATTGCTTCCCCGCATGTTCCCATCCCGCTTCACTTTGCCCCCGCCGGAGCATTTAGACCAAAAAAAAACAGGGCTGCTTGTCGGGGCTGCGAGCGTGCACTGCCCTCGCTTTTTTTGCCGACTCGCCCTGTACTGCCTTTGGAGTTTTTGAGCGCGCCCCGGGCCCGCCCCCGGAACGCCTCCCCGCGCCCACACCGCGCCCCTTGCCCGCCCTTTATGCGGGGGGCAGCCGAAAGTGGCGAACACTCGGAAAAAACTGAATCCCCGGTCCGTCAGCGGGATTCGGGGGTGGGGGGGGATATACGCCAAAAAACAGGCGAAAAGCCCGATCATACATGTCGCCCTAAATCCATTCTGGGACGCCCAATATAAATTCCAGATTCATTTATTAGTATGTTTTTTGTGGGATCAAAACAGGGTACCCATAGAAAATGGGCCGAATGTATAAACTTCATGCAGATATTGTCCTTGGTCAGATATGAATCCGGAACTCTAGCACTAAAAGACCACAATGTCAACTACTGAGCCACCGCGTTATGCAGAACTGATTGGAATGAGTCTGTTTTGCTTACAATGTGCTTTTATTTACATGTATATCATATACCAGCAATATGCATTAAGTATGTAGTTGTTTTATTTGTGTGAATGTTATATACGCTAAGCCCGTTTAAAAAAAATGATGTACGGGTTGTTTTTTGTGTCTAAGAAAGCTATGGAGTCGGTGACACGGAGTCAGGTCCCTAGGTGGTGGGGGGGCTGATTTTTAAGTGAACCCCCTGCTAACAGCAAGATTATTTATATATATATTTTATATATTATAATATATTTTATTATATATATTTATATATTATATATATACAACCCCAAAGTTGAAACCAGAAGTTTACTATAAAAAAGGAAACATATGCATGTTTTTCTCAATATCTGACATGAAATCTGAATAAACCTTACCCGTTTTAGGTCAATTAGCATTACAAAAATTATTTATATTTGTCAAATGTCAGAATAATATGAGAGAGAATTTTTTAATGCATTCTTATTACTTTCTGCAAAGTCAAAAGTTTACATACACTGAGATTACTCTGCCTTTAAACAATTTGGGATAGCCTATACGATGAGGTTATCTCTTTGGAAGCTTCTCATCGGTTTATTGGCAACATCTCAGTTAATTAGAAACACACCTGTGGATGTATTTTTAAAGCACACCAGAAACACGCTGCCTCTGTGTGTAACATCATGGGAAAGTCTAAAGAAATCAGCCAATATATCAGGAAGAGAATTGTGGACTTTCACAAGTCTGGATTATCCTTGGGTGCAATTTCCGGATAATTGAAGGTGCCTTGTTCATCTGTACAAACAATTATATGCAAGTACAAACAAGATGGAAATGTCCAGCCATCATACTGCTCAGAAAGGAGAGGGTTTCTGTGTCTCAGAGATGAACGTGCTTTGGTCCAACATGTGCATATCAACCCAAGAACAAAAGCAAAAGACCTTGTGAAGATGCTGGTGGAAGCTGGTAATATTGTGTCATTATCCACAGTGAAAAGAGTACTGTATCAACATGGACTGAAAGGTCACTGTGCCAGCAAGAAGCCACTACTCCAAAAGAAACTTATAAAAGCAAGATTAATGTTTGCAAATACACACAGGAACAAAGAGCTACATTTTTGGAGACATGTTCTGTGGTCTGACGAAACTAAAATTGAACCGTTGGCCATAATGACCATTGTTACGTGTGGAGGAAAAAGGAAGAAGCTTGGAAGCCAAAGAAAAACATCCCAACTGTGAAAAACGGGGGAGGCAGTATCATGTTGTAGAGTTGTTTTGCTGCAGGAGGAACTGGTGCATTTCACAAAGTTGCTGGCATCATGAAGAAAGAAGATTATGTGGCAATACTGAAGCAACATCTCAAGACATCAGCCAAAATACTAAAGCTTGGGCGGAAATGGGGCTCCCAAATGGATAATGACCCTACAAAGTGGCAACCAGGGTAACCAAGTCAATGTTTTGGAGTGGCCATCACAAAGCCCTTATCTCAATCATATTGAAAACTTATGCGCAAAGCTGAAGAGGCAGGAATGAGCAAGGCAACCTACAAACATGGCTTTGCAGAAAGTAACAAAAATGCCTAAAAAAATGTTTCTCACTCTCATTATTCTGGCGTTTGGCAAATACAAACAATTTTGGTAATCCTTATTCACCTCCAACGGGTCTTTTTATATAGTGTATGTAAACTTCTGGTTTCAACTCTCTCCCTCTCTTTCTCTCTCTCTCTCACTATATATATATGCTGCTAATAGTATATACTGTATATACAAATAATATATATTATTTTAATATATATTATATATATAATATTATATAAAATACGGGGTGATATTATTTGTATATACAGTATATAGCAGCATCTGAACATTTAAAGTATATGGCAGTACAATTCTGTGTATAATGTATGAGTGGATTTATATGTACAATATGGTGTGGTATTATTTATATGCCCAGTAGGTATCAGCATTATTTGTGTTTACAGTATATGGCAGTAATATTTTTGTGTGTAATGTATAAAAGTATTTTTATATACAATATGGGTGGTATTATTTATATGTATATTATATAGCAGCACTATTTGTATTTACAGTATATGGCAGTAATATGTTGGTGCATAATGTACTGTGATATAATACACTGTGTACAATCTGTATTTAGTGACATTTTCTGTATTTACGGTATACTGTAACATTATCTATATGTACACTATATGGCTTAGCTATTCTTACATGCAATATATTCCACCATTATTTCTAACTATGGCGCAATGTATTGGTGTATGGTGTATATATTTAAATTAGTTGCTTAATAACTATTTTTTTTTAAGTCTCTCTTGATCCTAAGACTCAATCTCCTTAATAGCACGAAGATGTTCATGCCCCCTGATTAGCTGATGCCAGTGTTCGGATTCACAGGACTTCACCATCTTAACATCTAGACAATGAGAACCCTGCCATGTGCAGGCGTTTCTTAACCTTTGCAAATCAAAGGTTACTTTATGCACAATGGCTCTCCTGACTACACATCTCTTGATGTAGGGGAGTGGAGGGATGAGTATGAAGAGGTTGAAAGGTGAAGTGCATGGAACAAATTGAAATTCCTAGCTATACCCTGAGGAATTGCTGCTTAGCAACAACACTGGTTTGTGTCATTCTGCAGAAGTAGGTGATGTGTGAATGTATGGAATTGATTACATCATTTCCAGAGGACAGAATACTTAACTTGCTGTCAGCAGGATGCTTCCCTGTCTCGTGTTGGTGCTGCACTGCAATACACCATCTACATTGCACATTGCCTTGTAAAAGGACAACTAACATTTATGTTGTCTTGATCACAAAGCACTGAGTCCATGATCTCTTATGAGCTGCTGAGCTTTTACATGATCTATGTAGCTGGCAATATTTCATCATTTCAAGGGTAAATTAAATGATATGTCACTCTATGTTCAGGGCCCACCTGATGTCATGATCTATTACTATAATATGATTATAGCTGAAGGATGCTGTCACAGCCAAGCGTTAGACTACAGGCAATATACACCAGTCCTGTGTATAACTGTCCTTTACCAGTACATTAATTACTTCTGAAATGACATTTGATAGCAGCTGAAGGGCACAGGGTACATTTCTAAAGGAGCTTTAGGATGGTTGTACAATTCACAACACTATTTCATTAGGTGCTCATTCAAAGGGCACTCATTTATGGGGCATTAATTGATCAAACTGATCAAGTAAGTGGATTTAATATACCAAGTGCCTTATTTCTGACAATGAGAAGCCATTGTTACCTAATGTAAATGGAGACATTTGCACAAAAAATCCACAATGTGCTGCAGTGATTGCACACAGTGGCAATAGAAATAATTTTACATATTGCAAAGGTTGGCGACCAGCTTTAGCTTACAATACATAAAAAGTAACAGTGTTCTTTGGGAAGGATGATGTTCTTACTGTTGGTTCAGCAAATTTCTGCAGAGCACAATGTAGTTATGAGTGATTTTGACAATTGCCTACACAACCATTTTTAATCTTCAGTGCTAATGTCATTGCTCTGGGCACAGCTGCCATTAGTAATTTCAGGGCCACATACACCCAAAGCATCTAGGCCCCCTACCCATGATCAGTTCCTATCTTGTACATATCAGTACAACATGACAGTAGTATTGCCAGTAATGTCTTGCTGGTGCCTGTAATATGAAACAGTGTTGTGCATATTATATTTCAGAGCAGCTGTTTTGTATACCCTCCTCTCCCTAACTACATTTCAATTATGTATATTGCCCTGTCTACAGGCTGTTTATGCAAGCACCATTAACCTGGTCATAAAGCACTAAAAAACTTTATTGGGATTAACAGGTTATCTCCAACATGACATGGAGCCTGAAGTTTAGTTACTTCAAAACAAATGACCAGGTCCTCATCTAGCCATCTCCCTGACACTACCAACATACCTCATAGTGGGTCAATTAGGGGACATACCTAATTGGAAATGAATTGTCCTTTCCCTTTTATAATCTATGCAAATCACAAGATAAGTAAAGCTATCTCCAACTGAGTATAGTGTACCATTGAGAATCAAAAACGTAAAACTTAACCTGCAACTAGACAGAAAAATTAAATACAAACCTCAAAGGTGTGAGGGCCAAAGTAACCCTATTGCACCCTATGTTACAGACTGCCTATCACACAACATGGAGACATCCTCCCAATAAGGATGGCCCTCATCCGAAAACTTGACTATTACGCCTTGATGATCCCTGATAGACGCTTTAGTCAATGATTTTATAATATATATATATATATATATATATATATATATATATATATATATATTTTATATCTAGGACATCTTGTCTGAATATGTTCATGCAGTATATGCAATCCCGTCCTTATTGACTATATCTATGTGTGACCCCACTGATTGCATATATTTTACTGTCCCCTGAGGAATTCCTGTAGCACTTAGAAAGGAAACGCGTCGAACTTTGAGACTTTTTGGGGGCTATTTTTGTGACTTCTTCACTGGATTTAGTCCCTGGTCTATCAGGGAGCACTATGAAAGGTTCAGTTTTATGTCTATTTTTCCAGGGATTACCATTTTAGAATCTAATCAGCCAGACAGGGACAACAATTACCAATGAGCCATTGGCGCTCACTCTGAAACCAACCAACTGATAGTTATAAAAAATTCCAAGGGAAATCCGTATTCAAGATTGATACAGCCCAGCGGCGGCTGAGTTCCATTCTTTCTTTCCTTGCTCCCAGGGCTGAGAAGATAATCTACCTTTGAGTTAGGTATTTTCTAAGATTTTCTCACTTTTTATGTATATAATTGCATGTTTGTATGTCACATTATTGTACTTTTCTTTTTGTATTTTATATAAGCACTGTATCTTGTTTCTATGAAAGATTAAAACTTTAATAAGTCTGTCCTTGTATTCTCTAAGAATCTATAGCATTGATCAAAGTATTTTAACCTTACCTAAAATCAAAAGACTAATGTATATGGAAAAAGTCTTGAATTACCTGTCCATGCATATTGAAAGCAATTCTTTGAAGGGAAAAACCCCCTCCTTGTGTGCAGGAGATTTTGAGCTCTTTATAAGACTGATATTAAGCTGCACTGACATGTTAACCAAAAGACAACATGGTATATTACATGTGAGAACTCACTTAAAGATAAATGCAATCAATACAAATAAATATTTCATTACTAAAAGCAGTTATAAAAAAAGTTTGCTACTGTTTGGAAACAAAACTGTTGCAAATAATAAGTCACATAAATCACATACACGAAAACATGTTATTTATTTGCTTTTTATTAGTACCATAATATAAAAATATCAAATATAAAAATTTTAACATGAGCAACCAGCCTGAAAAAAAATGTGTCTTTTCACAATCTACATACTGTCTGGAATTGGTGCTTCCAGTGCAATTCTTGTTTTTATGTACTCTTATAACA
The DNA here is from genome assembly GCA_025379985.1 of Phyllomedusa bahiana. NCBI lineage: Eukaryota > Metazoa > Chordata > Amphibia > Anura > Hylidae > Phyllomedusa > Phyllomedusa bahiana. The sequence goes on from JAODAL010054517.1 coordinate 21,968, forward strand.
TGATACCACATGTTGTTTAACTATAGGAGCTCGAAACAAATAAGAAGTGTATTAAAACATGTAAGACATAGAAAAGTAATAAAATGTCTTCATTCTTCATTTTTTGTGATTTACTTGCAATCGACTTATCCTGCTTGCAGTCCTGGATTGTGCGTCGGCCATCATCAGTGACATCCTGCCAGGATATATTCATACCACTGCCACTTCATACACTGCTGTGACTTGGTAGCCGGTGACAGCAATGCATAAAATTGAATTCTAATGTCTCACATTAGACAGTATAAAAATACTGCAAACAATTGTTGCTATAAGTCCTGGGCTAACTTATATTATACTGATCAACCATGACAACCTACTAACATACTTGTCACAGATGTAATCATAGTAAAAGACATGTTTTGTACAGTCCATGGTTTTAGTGGAGATGGGGGAAAGGTGATAGCTCAAAGTTATTTAAAAGGGTTTTGCCATGAAGCAAAATTGATGTGGGAAGTTTGAAAATTAAATAATAAAAATTTTCACCATTCATCATCATTAAAAATTCTGCACCATTTTTGTTTTAGCTGCTCATTTAGTGATTCATTGTTTACAGCTCATCTCCAGGGGATACGACCAGGGCTGTGAGCTCCATGCTCAGACATCACCTCTTTTCTCAGGCAGCTACTGAGTGTTCAAACCCCGGGTGCTGTCATTCTACTCCTGTCCTTTGGACTAGTTAGTAAAAAGTCAAAAAGTGCAAATAAAAAAAAAGAAAACTCAATGAGGTATGTGCATTGATAAAGAAGAAAAAAAATTCACAGGTTAAGCTCCTGCAGGAATTTGAACCAAGGACCCTTGTGCTGTAAAGCAAAAATGTTACCTCTGAGCTAAGGTGTAGCTACTTACAATTCTATACATAAACAGACCTTTATTTCATTAGAGAGAAGAAAGGCCTGGTGATGTCCTCCTGCTGGGTCACATGATATGCAATTCAAACAAATCGCACACGCCTCCTTCTGAGCACACAGAGCTGAAGAACTGGATGCAGGAGGTATAAAATTAGATTGTGGAAAAACCCCTTTAACTCCTGTAGTCCAGAGGCACTGTGTCTGCTCTAAAAGTTTAAAGGTAGCCGATATATAAAATAAGATGTCAATTTCCAACCCACTCAAAGATACTGAGCACATTTAAACCCTATGCAAACATTGTCGTTAGTCACATTGAAACCCAGGACCCTTGTGATACGTAGCAACACTACTAACCACTGAGCTACCACGCGGCTCTACTCTACTTATCCACAAAGAGACCTATGATTGCCGTACTGAGAAGAGTTGAAACAATGAATAAACATCCTGTGAGAGTCTAATCTGTAAAAACGACTCCAAGGGTCTAGTGATAACTCATCCAGGAATCCAGAAAAAATGTTCATAGAATTCATGAGAGATAAAAGCAATATGGAATTCACTGTTAACCTCGTTTCTTATCAGCCTGAAGTGTAAATGCAACAAGACAGTGATCCGAAACACAAAATTAGGGGCATAGACAGAAATCTCAGTAAAACCCTGAAGACCTTATTTGAATTCCAAGCTTGGCACTTCTCATACTGCTTCTTATTACAATGCAACCAATGTAATAAAGCAACAAGAAAAACTCTACTCACGTCTCCAATCTCATGGTCATCTATGGTAAAAACCCCAACCCAGTCTCTGTTTACTTGCACTGTTGTAATGATCATGCAGTGTACTATTGGGGTCACAGCTCAGCAAACAGTGTGACTGTTTTTATTAATTTCTTTAAAAAATTGGAAAATTCCTTTGATTGTATTAGACGTGAACACTTCTCGATGCTGCAAAAAAACAAAAAAAAACAAGATAATTCCACATTCAGTTTGTCAAATGTAGCTGACTGAAGCCTGTACAAAATAACAGAAACAGAAGCACTAATGCTTCAGTTTACAGTCTTAAACTAATGTCTTGTGGTGATAAGATTGTCAACACTCATTAAAAGAAGTGCTATTCACTGTCTACTAGGCAGGAAGACAATCCAGTAAACAAATGCTCAGTATCTGTAGGTTTATTTTCTGTAATTATAGAGAATGTAATGCTGTAACGAACCCAGGGAAGTGTTATAACAGTGTGATAATTTGCCATGTATCATATGTATGTTGTAAATATCTATCATTTTATTTATAACTTAAAATTATTATGTGATTATATTTTCCTCCTCAGTGCTCCCACACTTCCAGTAATGTATTCTTCAATTACATTTTATTAAAAAATATGCTGTGTTTATTGCTTGCACAACTTGTCATGAAGTGCTGGCCCTTGGCATTTTCTGAGGAATTAACTACATCCTGTTGGGGTCTGTCTGGCATTGACCGTGGTGTTGGGATATCATTACTTCCGCCATGTTAGGAGAATAGCTAATGTATTCATACCAGTCATGCTTCATATGCTCATTTGCAAGTATATATTAGCGGCACCCTTAATTGAGACATCATCAATGAAGCCACATTTGGGGGGTGGCTAATGTATTTTTGTTACTGAGTATGTGCGGTTTGCTTGCGAGACAGAGTAGATTATATCTCCTGCTTGTTTAACCAACATCCAGGTTACGAAAATAGAGTAATTTTAT
>JAODAL010054518.1:0-24578 GCA_025379985.1 Phyllomedusa bahiana
ATGGTCTGTGTTTTTTTCTGTGACTATTTTAACCTAAGTGTGTTGCCTAATGACACATATCCAGTTTATGTTGTGGACATTAATTCCATCTTCTCCAGCCCTTTTTTGGGTGAAAGAATGAAGGTGTTCCTCTCCCATAGACTTAATGGTCATCGGCGATAATCTATTATCGACTATCGGAAATCGTCTTGATAATTGACGATATCGACTATCGACCCGATGACAATAGTCGATGTAATCGCTCATCACTAATGGCATGTTCATCCACTTTTTTATGTATACTATCCCTTATTTATGTAACATGTCTGGACCATTGTAAACCAAGCACTTATCACCCTTTGTTTCACCCATTCCCCCTAAATTGTTTTGTAAGCTCTTGCGAGCAGGGCCCTCAACACCTCATGTCTCATTTGTAATTGGGCTTTTTTTTATAATGAATTTTTGTCGGGTTTTCTTGCAATACCTCTATATTGTAAAGTGCTGCGGAATATGTTGGCGCTATATAAATAAAGATGATTTTAATGTAGTACACTGAAAATTATATGTATTTTTTATTGTCATTAAACTATTACTTAGATTGTGAGTCTACAATTCCTGTAGCTCAGAATACCACCCACCCTGTGGGAATGGAATTTGTAGAATATATCTGTAAAACCTCACACCAGCCTTTTGACTGTTCTAATTACTCAAATGTTTAGATAACATGGGCTTTATCCATTTTATTACGCTTTATTGCCAACAATTGTGTATGCAAGCTGTAAAAGAATACTTGATAGAAGACCACAACCATATCATCACAGATGGGGCCCTATGACCCATAAACTTATTGAACGAGTAGGCACAACAGTCAGAGATCATTGATCTGTCCACAGCAGAAGCGCAGTCCCTGATTGCCATCAAATGGGGATAGTAAGCAAAACCCTCATTAGACATCAAGGTCCCCCCCTTTTATATTTTCCCCAGAAAAAAACACAATTATGAGGAGGAGGAAAAATGGACAGAGTTTTTGGGCTATAAAACAATGGGAACAGAAACATGGCCTATCATGCTATTTAAACGAAGTGGCCTAAACCGCACAGAGGAGCACAGCCCCATGCTTTTAAAAAAAAATCCCAGGTGCAGTAATGGGTAGTGTCCCATAAACAATCTCTCCATTTGGAAAAAGTGCACCTTTTTTTTCCCATCTTTTCACATAGCAGCAAAAAACAAAAAACGCCACGTACCATACTTTTGGGAAAAACTTCAGATAAAAAATACCCATAAAAAAAAACCGTCTACACCTTTCCCGCATGGGGGGGCGGGGCCCTGGTATTCTCTTGAAATCCGTCCCCGTTTTGGGCAAAAAAAAATTTTTAACTACTGGAAAAACATAAAATTTGAGGTATTATTTAAATAATGGCCAAATTTATTTGTAAGCCTGCAAGCCAGACGTCACGGCCCTCTCTATTGCGGGTCCCTACCTCCCTTAAACCAAAATGTACAGAAAAGGGGGGAAAAAATACTCAAGAAAAGAGGGAAAAACAAAAACAGGGCCATCTCACTGCTTAAAGTAAGTGACCCTAAACACAGCAAGGGCAGCAAAAGCCCCCATCTTTAAAAGAAAAAAAACCAGGTGCAGCAAATTGGGTAGTGCCATACTCCTTCCCAACTAGGTGGAAGAAAGCTGCACCTTAAATTGACATCTTTAAATACCATGCAAAAAAGCAAAAACCCCAACGACCATACGTTGGGAAACTAAAAGTAAAAAATACCCATAAGACACCGCTTACCCTTTTCCACGATGGGGGGGGGGCCGCTGGATTCTATTGCTCCAGCCCCCATACTGTTGGGCAAAAAAACTTTTTTTACATATGGAAAAAACATCAATATAGGTATTTTTTAAAATAAGGCCCTTATATTGTACCCTGAAGCCAGAGTCACGGCTCCTCATCTATTGCGGGCCCCTACACCCCCCTTAAAATCACAAAATGTCAGAAAAAGGGGAAAAATATCAAGAAAAAGAGGGAAAAACGAAACATGGCCTACTCACTTTTGTAAAGCTAAAGTGAGCCTAAAAACAGCACAGAGGCACACAGCCCCCATGTTTTAAAAAAAAATACCCAGTCGCAAAGGGGTAGTGTCCCAAACATCTTCCACGGTGGACAGAAGCTGCACCTTAAATTGCTTTATTCAATAGATGCAAAAAAGCAAAAACCCCACAGTACCATACTTTGGGGAAATATACAGATACAAAAATACCCATAAGAAAAAGCTCTCACACCTTCCCGAATGGGGGGGGGGGGCCCTGGTATTCTATTTGCTTTCCCCCCGTTTTTTGGGGAAAAAAAAATTTTTTTACATAGGGAAAAAACATCAAATATGGGGTTTTAGTTTAAAATGGCCATTATATTGTAAGCCTGAAACCCAGACGTCACGGCTCCTCTTAAAAGCGGCCCCTCACTCCTTAAAATCACAAATGTCAGAAAAGGGGAAAAATTTAAATAAAAAGGGGAAAACAGAAACAGGCCATCCCAAATGTAGTAAAGCCTGAAGTGAGCCAAACACAGCACAGAGGCGCCACCCCATGCATTAAGAAAAATCCCGGTGCAGCTTTGGGTAGTGTCCTACATTCTCACTGGTGGACAGAAGTGCCCCTTTAATTGCCCCTCTTTTTACATAGCATGCAAAAAAGAAAAAAACGCCACAGTCCATACTTTGGGAAAACTATAAGATCAAAAATACCCATAAGTAAAACCGCTCTACACTTCCCGCATGGGGGGGGGCGGCCGCGGGTATTCTACTTTGCATCCGCCCCCATACTGTTGGGCAAAAAAACTATTTTCATACGGGAAAAAAACAAAAATAGGGTTTTTAGTTAACTAAGGGCCCATTATTTTGTAAGCCTGAAGCCAGACGTCAGGTCCTTTCACTATTGAGGCCCCTAACTCCTTAAAACCAAAAAATGTACAAAAAAAGGGAAAAAATACTCAAGAAAAAGACGGAACAGAAAACTGGCCATACTCATGCTAGTAAAGCTGAAGTGGCCTAAACACAGCAAGAGGCAAAACCCCCCCATGTTTAAAAGAAAAATCCCAGGTGCACTAAAATTGGGTAGTGTCCCATACATCTCCCCACTAGGGGGACAGAAAGCTGCCCCTTTTTAAATTACATCTATTCACATAGCTGCAAAAAAGCAAAACGAAAGTACCATATTTGGGGAAAAAATATACAGATACAAAAATACCATAAGAAAAAAACCCGCTCTACCCCCTTCCCCAGCAGGGGGGGCGGCCGTGGTTTTACTTCCCTCCAGTCCCCGACTGTTGGGCAAAAAAACTATTTTACATAGGGGAAAAAAAACATCAAATATGAGGTTTTAGTTTAAATAAGGGCCCTTTTAATTGTAACCCTGAAACCAAGTCACGGGCCCCTTCTCTTTTGCGGGTCCCTAACCCCCTTAAAATCACAAAATGTACAAAAAGGGGCACTTTCTGTCCACCTAGGGGAGAGTGTAGGGGGACATACCCATTAGCTGCCCCTGGGTTTTTTCTTTATTGATGGGGGCGGTGCTGCCTGTCTGTGTTTTTGGGTATTAGCTTTTTTTTGCAGTGGGGTATGGCCATGTTTCTGTTTTCCGTCTTTTTTTTATTTTTTTCCCCTTTTTCTGTACATTCTATAAAACACATGCCAGATCAAAACTGTGTTCATAGCCTGGGGGTTTATTTTGATTGAGCTGTGTTCCCCTCCCCCTTTATCCCCAACCCCTTTGGTCTGAAAGCTGAGCTTGTAATTGAAAAATTTCTAAGCTTTTTTCCCCTTTTTTTTTTATAACTGTTTGATGTGTATGTCATGTCTTGTTATTGTATTTGTTTTGTAAGCAATGTAAAAACTTCAATATTAAATTACCATTAATACGTGAGTTCTTGCGTCCATGGTCCATTTTTTTGAAGGGTGTAATTTTTTTTTTTTTAGCTGTGGGGAGCATGAGGTAAACCCCGGGAAAGTTTTTTGTGTTTTAAGTATTTTGATCGAGTCCTTCCCTCTGATTTATTTATTTTTTTGGTATTGAAGGAAAGGTGGGGGAGCGGGTATTCTTTTTGGTGCGGAACTGTTTCGGGTGCATTATGCTTGATTCGCTACCTAATTTAGAAGTGGCGAAGTGGAAATAAATTTTGATCCATTACATGGCCCCCCGCCCGTGGGGTGAGTGTGTACGTGACAATGATTATTATTATTATTATTATTATTATTATTATTATTATTATTATATTTGGTATTGTTGCATACGTAACGAAATACCCTATAAAACTGTAATGTTATTTAACCTGAGAGGTGAACAGCATAAAAAAAAGTTACAGAATTGTGATTTTCATTTATCCTGCAGCTCATAAAATTTTATAAAAAGCGATCAAAAAGTCAGAGAAAATCCAAAGTGGTACCAATGAAACATCTGCTTATATTGCAAAAAAAGCCCTTAACCCCTTACCGCCGGAGCCGGTTTTGGCCTCTCTGACAGAGCCCCATTTTTTAAATCTGGCATGTGTATATTTATGTGAGAATAACTTTTTGACACTTTAACCTATCCATGTGATTCAGAGAATGTTTTCTCGTGACACATTGTGCTTTAAGATAGTAAGAAGTTTTGGTCCAAAAAGTCCTTGTTTATTTGTGAAAATATCAAAGTATCGTGAAAAATCTCCCAAATGTATACTGTCGGTAGTCATCATTTTTTAAAATGTCTTTTTTTTACGACATTACGTGGCTTAGAAATTTAGTAGTAATTTTCAAATTTTCAAGAAAATTTGCAACATACTTTTTTTAGGGACCAGTCCAGTTCTAACGGGATTTTGATTTGCCTGTATGTTAGATACCCCCATAAATGACTTTGTCTAAGAAACTACACCCGTTAAAGTATTCACAACAGAATTTGGGAAGTTTGTTAACACATTAGGGGTTTCACAGGAATTAAAGCAAAGTGGAGGTGAAATTTCTAAATTTTACTTTTTTTTGCAGATTTTCAATTTTTATCCATTATTCACAAGAACACAGTAGATGTGATCAGGGAGATACAACTTAATATTGATTCCCCAGATTCTGCTGTTTTCAGAAATATCCCATATGTGGGCCTAGTGCGCTATTTTTACAGTGTTCACCGTATGGGATAAATGACAGGATAACTTTACTATAGGAGTCGCTACAATTACAATGATATCAATTATATATAGTTTATATGTTTTATTACTTTTACACAATAGAAATAGGTCTATAAGAAAATTGTGTTTTTATGATGTCCTATTCTGACAGCCATACATTTTTCATTATTCTGTATATGGAGCTGATTATGGGCTTTTTTTTTTTTTCAGGATGAGTTGATGTTTTTATTAGTACCATTATGGGTTGCATATGACGCTTTGATCACTTTTTATTAAGGTTTTTGTGAGGCATTCTGAACAAAATACAGCATTCCTTACACAGCTATGTAAGCGGAAAAATAAAAAAGTTATGGCTCTCAGAAGACAGCGATGCATAAATATTGTTTTACACAATAAAAACACTTTAAAAAAAAAGTGCTTCAACATAAAAAAGCGATATAAATTTGGTATCACTGTAATCGTATCGACCCACAGAGTTAAGCTAACTTGTTACGGATACTGCATAGTGAGCGCTGTTAAAAATAAAAAACACTACTAGGATTGCAGTATTTTTGTCACCCTGCCTTTCAAAACATGAAGTTAAAACTGATCAAGAAGTCTTGTCCCCAAAAGAATGATACCAATAAAAACGTCAACTCATCCCGCAATAAACAAGCCCTTACATAGCTCCGTACACAGAATTAAAAAGTTACGACTCTCAGACTATGGTGATGCAAAAATGTGTTTTCCTTTTTGAATAAAATTGTTTTCATTGTGTAAAATCAATAAAACATTAAAAAAATCTATAAATTTAGTATCGCTGTAATAGCATCGACATGCTAAGCAAAGCTAGCATGTCATTTATACCACATAGTGACCGCTGTAAAAAATAAAAATAAAAAACACTAGCAGGAGTGCTGTATTTTGCTCAAAACACCTTAATAAAAACATTGATAAAAAGAGTCATATGATACCCATCAAAACGTCAAGTCAACCAAGAAAAAAATAATCCCTTAATCAGCTTCATATACAGGAAAATAAAAAAGTTATGGCTATCAGACTATGATGAAATTAAAATGCAATTTAAAAAAAAAAAATAAACGCATTTCTATTGTGTAAAAAAATAAAACATAAAAAACTATATCTTATTTATATCATTGTAATTGTACCGACCTACATAATGAAATTACCTGTCTTTTATACCGCACAGTGAACGCAGTAAAAATGAAGTCTAAAAGACAATGGTGAAACTGTGATCCCCCCTCTATTGTCATGGCCAATGGAAAAAAAAAACTATGGAACACCTGTGCGCCCAAAATGCACAATACACTCCAAGGTGAGATCTATGAGGGCTGTTGAAACCAAAATGGGGTGACTTCTGGAAGGTTTAACCTGTCCTGGTACTTTGGGGGCTTTGCAAATAAGATATGGTACCACCAAAATCTGTGTTCCAAAAGCCAAAGAGTGCTTCCTCTCTTGAATGCTCTGCCATGCGCCCAAACAGCAGTTTACACCCACATATGTGGTGCTACAAAAATTTGGAATAAATTGCGTAACAAAATTTGTCGTGTTTTTTTTTTTTTTTTTTTTTTTTATATATATTTTTCATTAGGCTGGAAAAATGGAAAACAATTCCAACAAACGAAATTTTAACTAAAAAATTTATTTTAAAAAAACCGGAAATAAACAAGGGAGGGAGTGTTTTGGGAAGCAGATTTTTGGGGGGTCCCATGTTAAAATTTGCAAACCCACCAAAGTCCCAGAAAAGGTAAAAATCTTCCAAAGTCCCCCCCTTTTGGGATTCAACACCCCTTATGGATCTTATCTAGGAATGTTTTGTGCAATTTAGGTGCACAAGTGTTCCACAGTTTTTAGCCTCGGGCCATGAAAATAGAAGGAGGGAGCGGACACAGTTCCGCCTTCTTTTTCGGCTTCATCCAACAGTTTTCCCCCGGGCGTATAAAAAAGAAAAAGAGATAGTTTGACGTTTTAGTTAAAAAGGGCACGTTTTTATGTTGACGAATTTTTTTCGATCACGCGATAATTTGGGTGAAAATCTCGCAAAAAAATTTAAAATCACCCTTTTTTCGGCGCTACCTGTCTTTTTGGGCGGCCACAAATACTTAGAGAATAGAGCAGCGGACTGAGTGGTGACGTCATGACTGGATGTTAGGGTTGTGATTGGCTGGAAAAAATCACAAAACCTTTTTTAAACATAGAACAGCCCTTTTCCTGTTCAGCATCAGTGGTGTCAGTGTTCAAATACGGACGGACTAGGTCTCTCTCAATACAGCTCAGCGAAAGATTCATTTGTTTATTTGTTCACACAACAGCTAGCTTTTAGCTGTGAAAAAAAATTAGAATTAGGTGTTTAGAAAATTTCAGTTATTAGTAGTTAGGCTAGTTTTTTAAAGAGCACCCCTAGCGTTCGCCTCGGGGAGGTGGGGGTTGCACGAACACAGACAGACAGGCTGCGGGTTTTTGAAAGGAGAGTGGATATTTTTTCCCCAGACTCTGCTTTGACCCGTATTGAAAAGGCTTTTTATTAACATTTTTTGGCCCAGTTTTTTGCTGAAATATTACTTTTGTAACTGCGGTGTATTGATAGGTGCAAAACCCCCTTTTATTATCTGTACCGATTTAATTAGGTTTTTTTTTTTCACTTTGGCGACTCAGTTTTGTTCAAAACCCACTTTGTACGTAAAAATGGGTACGAACTTTATGGTCACCGCAGGTGTATTTCATAGGTGAAAAAACCACCTTTTATTACCCAACAAAATTTTAATTTAGGTTTTGTTCACTTTGTCGCGGGCCATTTTTGTTAAAAACCCATCTTGTAGGGATATTACCATAAAAATTTTTGAAAAAATTGGTGTTGTAAAAAATAGTGCAAAAAACCAATATTATTTCTGTCCAAAATTTTAATTTTTATTTTTTTTTTTTTTTTCATTTGGGGGCCACTCAGTTTGTTCAAATCCCATTTTGTATGTATAATGGATACAAAAACTTTCTAGTCACTGCAGGGTATTTCATGGGGGAAAAAAACCCACGTTTTTTATCCGCAAAATAAAATTAGGTTTTGTTCATTTTTGGCGAGGCCATTTTTGTTCAAAGACCCTTTTGTATGGTTTTTCCCTACAGAAATGTGTTAGAAATTTTGGTATTTATTTCAAGGGAAAAAAAACCCCCATTTTATTGACACATTTAATTGGTTTTTTTACTTTGGCGCAGCCATTTTTTTTTCAAACACCCATTTTGTACGTTTTTTACCATACAGAAATTTGCTAGTAATTGGGTGTTGTATTTCTTAGGTCAAAAACCCCCTTTTATTATCTTACACAATTTAATTATTTTTTTTTTCACTTTGGCGCGCTCTTTTTTCAAGGACCCCTTTGACAAAATTTGGATCAGAACTTTTCAGTCCCCGCAGGGTTTTTTCAAAGGTGAAAAAACCAAAATTTTTTTTCCCGTACAAAATTTTAAATTTAGGTTTTTTTCCTTTTGGCGCGGCCCATTTTTTTTAAAAGCCCCATCTGTACGGAAAATACCATACAGAAATTTTTTCTAGAAATTGGTTTGTTTTTTCAAGGTGCAAAAACCCCCTATTATTTTATCTTTTAAATTACGTTTTTTTCATTTTGGCGCAGCCATTTTTTGTTGAAAGACCCATTTTTTTTTTTCTTTTATTACCATATTTTAAATTTTTTTTTTTTACATAGGTTGGCCCAGTTTTGTTCATAGAGCCCCCTTTGTTTTTAAATTTAAATACAGAAATTTTTAGTTACTGTTAGTTATTTCATTGTGCAAAAACCACCGTTTTTACCCGTAAAATTTTTAAATACTTATTGCACGGGTCGGCCCAGTTTTTTTAAAATAGCCATGTTGTACAACAATTTTAAAGAAAAAATTTTCTAGCAACGTTCCATTGTCTTTGTAAACGAATTTTTCATCCCTGACCTTTTTAATAGTTTTATTGCCTCGTTGAATCTCAATTTTGGGCAGATAGGCACTGTTATTATAGTTGTTCAAAAAACAATTCCCCTTTTCTAAAGGGGTTGTAAATCCTGGGGCTAAGAAGAACACTGTTGATTTTGCTTAAAGGGTTTTCCCCAGACCGAAATTCCAGGATTCGCTAGAAACATTTTAGTTTCAATTATTTCTGTAGGAAATTAGAGGATTTAAAAATAGTGATTTTTCCCTCTTTTAATAAAACGTGAAAAAACTTACCATCTTTCTTAATTTTTTTTCTTTCTGAACATGGAGCAATGCAGGGGGAAGCGCAAAGGGGGTTTTGGGCATGGTGTAGAGATACGAGAAAAAGGTTCCCCCTTTCCTGCTGGCGACAACACCCTGCCAGCGGGTCGTCAGTTCAGGACCCTCGGCCCGTCATCGTTTGGGTCAGGGCCCCGTGAATCTCATAACGAAACGCGCCAATCTTTCTTCAGTTGTTTAAGCAACCGACCCCAGTCTTTTCCTCCTTGTCCCCCCAGGGCACGGCCCCAAAAGCTCATCAGCATTTTAGCTCCGCCAACATGAAGCGAAAAGCCCAAATTTTAAATCGTACCCCCATGTGGGTAACCATTTCTGAAGACCCTTTTTTATGACAAAAAGCGGGTTGGGGGTCAGAAGGGATGTTCAAAATCAAGGCCAAAGAGGGGGGATTTGTCTGCTCTCACCCAATTGCTGATCCCAGGGGGGAGAAAAAAGCCGCAACGGGAAAAAAACTCGCCCGCTTTGTACCCCAGCTCCTGATCAAATGCAGGAAAACCAATCCCTGTTTGAGATATGAAGACACATAGGGGATCCAAGTGGTCTTTTCAGCAGAATTTGCTTTCGAGTGCTTGATCACTGCAGGGGGAAACATAGGTAGTGTCAGTATGGGTCCCCCCCTCAAAAAGGGAAGGGCGGTCGCAGAAAACCGGAATGATTTTCCGCAGCCACGATTAAGCGGGAAAAACCGCTCCTCATTATCGCCGTCGAAAAGGTCCCGTACCTCCAACCTGGGCCTTTTTTTGGCAACCTCTGATTCACCCAGCGGTAAGCCCCCTTTGTCTAAACGCATCAGTAGAGGCAAAAATCTTTGGTGTTTAACCACCACCCAAATTCTAGTCACATGCACGAAGCAAGTTTAAAAGGGGCAATACTTGGGCCAAAAAGGCCCCACCGATCCGGGTTCCCCAACCCCTGTCAAACCCTCTGTCTCCGCCCCCTTTCCTCCCCCACCCCCAAGCGTTCCCATGCCCATGTCCTCCAGAGTCAAGATCAGGGATCAGCCTCTTCTTCAGCCTCCCTCGTCGCCCAGTAACCCCCACACCACCCGAGACCCATCCTACCCTTTTTCCTTCCACCTTTTTGACCTGCACCCGTAATCGGCCAGTCTTTCGCCACCTTCGTCTTTCCCGTTTTGGAGCAAAGAAACACCAAACCCCCAAACCACCCCAAAAACCCAAAAAACCCGAATGTCGGCATTGCCAGGTTTTTCCTTGGAAAACATTGCCTTTCCATCGTTGGAAACGATGGGGTTTCCCCACGTCATGGGGGGGCCTTGCCTGCCCCAATCCCAAAGCCGAGCAGGCATTTTTTTGCCAGAAAAGCCCCCCCTGCCCTGCGCCACGGCATCTAAAATTTCAAGCGCTTTGTCTGCTTTGTCCGGAAAAATCCCTTGACCACCCACACATGGCATAAGTCGGCCAAGGCCGCTAACTCTGTCGCTCAAAGGGGGGTGGTGGATGTCTCTGGGGGGGACGGGCCCAGGCTCGGGGCACCCTTCAAAAAAAAAAAGCAAGGATGGTGCGGGGTTTTTCCCCCAAGGTCCTCTGGTGGCATCACGTGCCCAGAGAAACCAGGCCATGTTGAAATTAATCTGCCTTGGAGACCGTCCACACACACAGGTCAGGAGCTGTGGACGGCTCTCCGCAATGAGACCGAGTGCTGGCTGGGTGACAAGAACCTTGTGCCAGGCAAGGTGGTGTGTGATAACGGTCGAAATCTGCTGGCCACCCTTAAGACCGGTAGGCTGGAGCACATCCCTTGCCTGGCACACGTCATGAACCTTGTCGTCCAGAAATTTCTAAAGCGCTATTCGGGACGGGACTGCCTGCTGAGGAAGGCTCGAGGTCTGAGTTCGCACTTCCGCCGTTCGCACTCTGCTTCGTCCTGCCTGGCTGCGTTGCAGCGTCAGTTCGGCCTCCCCATCAACCGTCTCATTGTTGACGTGGCAACATGCTGGAATTCAACCCTCCACATGCTCCAGCGATTGTGGCAGCAGCGCAATGCCATTACGCAGTATGAAGTGACACATGGCCTGACAAGCAGCAGTGCGGACCTTGGGATGTTAAGCCACCGAGAGTGGAGGCAGGTGAAAGAGCTCTGCACCATCCTTGCCAGATTTGAAGAAGCCACCAAAATGGTCAGTGCGGACAATGCCCTTGTCAGCATGAACATTGTGGTGATCTTAGTTCTGGAACGATCGTTGGACACTCTGAAACATCAGGTCCCGCCAGCGACAGAGGAGGAGACGGACAAAGATGCGGACACGGAGCCTTTCTCTCCGTCGAATCCACAAGGCCCGACAGTTTCACAATTTTATCGGTCTTCATTAGGCAGTGGTTCGGGCTAGTGCAAGGTGGCGCATCAGCTCTCAGGGTGCATCATCTGAGGCAAGTCAGGGCTGTGTTGAAGCTCTGCCGGAGGAAGCGGAGGAGGAGGAGGAAGCATTCCTAGACACCAACGTTATCGATGTCCCTGCCTTGGAAAGAGGTTGGAGCGATTTTGAGGCAGAGGAGGAAGATGAGGAAGATCAGTTTGCTAGTGCCCCTCGACCCATAGGCTTGGGAAATCAAGGCTCCATCTCTCACATGAGTGCTTGGATGCTCCATATCCTCCAACATGATCCTCGCATTAAGGCCATCAAATTGAACAATAGTTACTGGGTGGTCACCCTCCTCGATCCCCGGTACAAAACAAAACTCAGCACTTTCCTTCCACCCACCACAGTAGAGAGTAAAATGCAGGAAATGGAGACCTTGCTGATTGATCAACTGGAGACATCTGTTGCGTCTGCTTCACATTCTTCAAATGTCATCGTGGAACAACGTCAGTGACGTGACAGCAGTAGAGTGACAAGTAGCCGTAGTGGCAGCATCATGCAAGGTGGCAAAATCCTAATGGGTGAACTCTGGCAATCTTTATTTACCACCTCACCAACGCATGTAATGCAGGGCACACAACCAACATACAGAGCCCAGTTTAAGATCATGATGCATGACTATCTGCATCTCAACACCGATGTTTTTGGATGTGTTCCGACCCAATCGACTTCTGGGTATCCAAAATGGATGAATGGCCCGAGCTCGCTCGCCACGCAATAGAGTTGTTGTCCTGCCCAGCAGCCAACGTCATATCTGAGCGGACCTTCAGCACAACTGGAGGAGTCATTACAGAGAAACGGATCCGGCTTTCTACAGATAATGTGAATCGTTTGACTTTCATCAAGATAAATCAGGTATGGATCTCTGATGATGTTGTGGCCCCAATTGCCGAGGTCACCGATTAGTTGCCGGTCTACTTCACATTCCTCTTCAAACAGAAATGGTCCTCTAGAAAACATTTTTTTTTAAATGATAATTTCTTACTGCAATTTTTATTCTTAGTTCCCAAAAGTTCATTTTGCTGATTTTGCTGTGAGGAGACTGTAAAAGACACCAAGGTTTCATGACAAACCGTATTCCATTCACTCACTTCCTCTTTAGAATTTTTCACATTGTCAATGATTTTGGGGTCATGTTGCTGTGAGATACAGCTATAATCATGGTCCTCTGGAACAGAAATGTGGCTTCTAAGTGGCATTTCTCCCTCTCAATTTTAACAGTGGCTGAGAAGTCATTTTTATAATTTTTTGGGGTCATGGCTGTGAGTACACTATAATCAGGTCTTTGAAAAAATGTGGTTCTAAGGCTTTCTCCCTCCAATTTTAACATGGCTGAGAGTCATTTTTAATTTTTGGCCATGGCTGCTTTGAATGCAGTTATACTAGTCCATTAAAAAAAATTTGTTTCTAACAGACATTTGTTCTTCACAATTGTCAAAAGTGGCTTAAAGGCTCATGTTTTGAATTTTTGGGGCATGTTGCATTGTAATGCAGCTTATACAGGCCCCCTATTTAAAAAAATTGGGGTTTTTCTAACAACATTTGTTCTTCACAATTTCAAAGGGGTCAAGGTGATTTTATCAAAAACGGGAATGGGTAAGACACGTTAAATGGACGCATATTGCAAATGACTTGTTTTTGCGAGATCTTTAAAATAGCTAGCAATCCATGTAGTGAGAAAACCCATTTAATACATTTAAAAAAAAAAAGCATAACAAAGACGTGGTGGGATTCCATCCTATTATAAAAATGTGTTTTCTATAATTAAACTACTAAAAAAATGGCATGTACAAAATAGCTGATAAAAATATTCCTCTGAATTGTACAAGGGAGTACAGGAAACTTGAACAGATGTATGTTACCCAGGACAGGTATAGTCAATGTCCAGTTCAACTAAAAATGGTGGTTTTAAAGACTCCTTTTTCCTGGCACTTTTAATCTGTGGGTCAGACAGGGGTTTTAAAGGGCATTTCTGTGGTACAGAACAGGTATAGTCAATGTCCATTCAACTAAAATGGGGATCAAAGACTCATTTTTTTCCCCACTTTTTAATCTGGGGTCAGAAAAGGTTTAAAAGGTCATACTGCGGTCCAGGCAGGTATAGTCAATGTCCAGTTCAACTAAAATGGTGGTTTTAAAGACTACTTTTTCCGGCACTTTTTAATCTGTGGGATCAGACAGGGTTTTTTGGTCATACTGCGGTCCAGGCCCGGTATAGTCAATGTCCAGTTCAACTAAAATGGTGGTTAAAGACTCCTTTTTCCAGAACTTTTTAATCTGTGGGGCAGACAGGTTTAATGGTCAAAAAAACGGTACAGGACAGATATAGTTAAAGTCCAGTTTTTAAAATAAAAATGGGGGGTTCAAAAACCCCGTTTTCCCCGACACTTTTTTTAAACTGTTGTCAAAACAGGTTTGAGGGTCAAGCTGCGGTACAGGACATGAAATTTAATTTTCCAGTTTTAACTAAAATTTGGGGGTTTAAAATCTCCTTTTTTGGGACTTTTTAATCTGTGGGCCCTTCCGGTTTGAGGGGCAAAGCTGCGGAAAAGGGTTTTTTAGGGCAATGTCCAGTTTAACTTAAAAAGGTGGGTTTAAAAACCCCCCCCCCCCCCCCTTTCCCCGCACTTTTTTTAAACTTTGGGCCAACAGTTTTTGGGGGGGTGGTTTTTGGCCCAGGACAGGGATGTCATGTCCCTGAAAAAATAAAAAGGTGGTTGAAAGACTCCCTTTTTTGGCACTTTTTAATCTGTGGGTCAGACAGGTTTTTTAAAGGTCATACGCGGTCCCCGGGGCAGGTATTTCAATGTCCAGTTTAAACTAAAAAAGGTGGGTTTAAAGAAATCCTTTTCCCCACACTTTTTAATCTGGGGTCATTCAGGTTTTAGGGGCATGGTGGGGGTACAGGGCATTTTTAAAAAAATTTCCAGTTCAACTAAAAAGGGGTGGTTCCCAAAAAAATCCTTTTCCAAACACTTTTTTAAACTGTGGGTCATTTTCAGGTGGGGGGGGTCCCGCTGGGGGTATAGAACAGGGATTGTCAATGCCCCTTTAAAATTAAATGGGGGTTCAAAGACTTCCCCTTTTTTCCCGGGACTTTTTTTTATGTGGGTCAGACAGGGTTTTAAAGGGCATTTCTGTGGTACAGGACAGGTATAACAAGTCCAGGGAAACCCAAAAAGGTGTTTAAAAACTCCTTTTTTCCAGCACTTTTTTTAACTTTTGGGGGAGACAGGTTTAATGGTCCCTTTTCTGCGGTCCAGGAACCGGTATAGTCAATGGGCCGTTCAATAAAAAAGGTGTTTAAAGACTTTTTTTTTTCCGGCCCTTTTTTAAACGGGGGGTCCCGAAAAGGTTTAAAGGCCCTACTGCGGTAAAAGGGCCCGATATAGTTAAAAGTCCGTTTCAACTAAAATGGTGGTTTTAAGCTCCTTTTTTTTAGCACTTTTTAGTCTGTGGGGCATGGAGTTTTGGGGGTCATGCTGTGGCCCAGGACAGGGAATAGTTTTATGTCCCTGGAAAAATAAAAATTTTGGTTAAAAGGGCCCTTTTTTTAGCCCCTTTTTAAACTTGGGTTTAAACAGGTTTTTAAGGGGAATACTGCGGTCCAGGGGCGGTATAGTCCCCTGCCATTTAAACTGAAAAAAGGGGTTTGGGTTTAAAGAAATCCCTTTTTCCCGGGACTTTTTAACTGTGGGTCGGGCAGGTTTTAAAAGGTCATTTCTGCGGTAAAAGGGGGCAGATATAGTTAATAAACCCGTTCAAAATAAAAAAGGTTTGGGTTTTAAAAGACTCCTTTTTCTGACAAATTTTTTAAAACTGGGGGTCATACATTTAGGGTCAGGGTGCGGTCAGGGGCATGTATAGTCAAGGGCCAATTCAACTAAAATTTGGGGGTTGAAAGTCTCCCCTTTTTTCCGGGAAATTTTTTGTCTTTTGGGTCATGCAAATTTTGGGGCTATGCTGGGCCCCGGCAGGGGGTATCCCATGTCCCGTGAAGGAAAAAAGGGGGGTTGAAAAAACTCCTTTTTCCCCGGCACTTTTTTTTTCTTTGGGTCAATAGGTTTAAGGGTTTATACTTTCAGTCCAGGAAGGATAGTCAATGTCTTTTTTGAAATAAAAATTGGGGGGTTGAAAGTCCCCCCTTTTTCCGGCACTTTTTAATCTGTGGGTCAACCGGTTAAAAGGTCATACTGCTATAAAAAGGCCCAAAATAGTTAAAGTTTCCCGTTCAACTAAAATGGGGTTCAAAGACCCTTTTCCCGGCAAATTTTTAAATCTTGGGGGTTTCCGTTTTGTGGGGTCCTGCTGTGGCCCCGGGCAAAGGGGTATCTATGGCCAGTTCAATAAAAAATTTTTTTTTTAAAAACTCCTTTTTTTTCCAAACACTTTTTTAATCTGGGGGGTCCCGACAGGGTTTTAAAGGCAAACTGCGGGACAGGACAGATATATTTTAAAGTCCAGTTCAACTAAAATGGTGGTTTAAAGAAATCCTTTTCCCAAAAAATTTTTTTAAACTGTGGGTCATACAGGTTTGAGGGGCAAGCCTTTTGGTACAGGGGGCATGTATCGTCTGCCAAGGGTTTAACCCAAAATTGGGGGGTTGAAAGTCTCCTTTTTCCGGCACTTTTTGTCTGTGGGGTCATGCAGTTTTTGGGGGTCATGCTGTTGGGCCCAGGACCGGGTAGTCATGTCCATGAAACCCAAAATGGTGGGGGAAAAGACTCCCTTTTTCCCCGCAAATTTTTTTTAAACGTGAGTCAGACAGGTTTAAAGGTCATACTCGGCCAGGCAGGTATAGTCAATGTCCAGTTCAAAAAAAAATGGTGGTTTTAAAAACTACTTTTTCCCGCACTTTTAATCTGTGGGTCAGACAGGTTTAAGGGGCATACTGCGGTCCCCGGAAAGGTATAGTCAATTTTCCAGTCAAAAAAAAAGGGTGTTCAAAAATTTTCCCTTTTTTCCCGCATTTTTAATCCCGTGGGTCAGGGAAGGTTTAATGGTTTATACTGCGTTACAGGGCAATATATTTTTAAAGTCCAGTTTTAACTAAAAAAGGTGCTTCCAAAGGGCTGCTTTTCCCGGCACTTTTTTAATCTTTGGGTCATACAGGGTTTTAAAGGGGCATGGGGGCGGTAAAAGAAAAAGGGAAAAGTCAAGCCCAAATTCAACTAAAATGGTGGGTTTAAAGACTACTTTTTCCGGCACTTTTTTTAAACTGTGGGGCAGAAAAGGTTTAATGGTCTTTCTGCGGTCCAGGGCCGGGATAGGCAATGTCCAGTTTAACTAAAATGGTGGTTTTTAAAAACTACTTTTTTCCCGGGACTTTTTAATCTTGGGCAGAAAGGGGTTTTTTTTGGTTTATTTCCGCGGGCCAGGACAGGGAAAGTAATGTCCAGTTTTAAAATAAAATGCTGGTTTAAAGACTCCTTTTTTTTCCCGCATTTTTAATCTGTGGGTCCGACAGGTTTTAAAGGTCCAATTTCTGCGGGACAGGACAGGGTTAGTTTAAAGCCCCGTTTTAACTTTAAAAAGGTGGTTTTAAAAATTGCCTTTTTTCCAAAACTTTTTAATTGTGGCATACAGGGGTTTAGGGTCATGGGGCGGGGACAGAAAGGATAGTCCCAAACCAAATTCAACTTTAAATTTGGGGTTCAAAGATCCTTTTTCCGGCACTTTTTTAAAAATTTGGGGCAGACAGGTTTAAAGGTTTTTTAAAAATGTTTGGGACAGGGACAGGGTTTAAAAATTTAAGGTCCGTTCAATCTAAAAGGGGGGTTCAAAGACCTTTCCCTTTTCCCCCCGGGATTTTTAATTGTGGGTCAGGGAGTTTTGGGGCTCATGCTTTGGCCCAGGGCAGGGATCGTAATTTTTCCCTTTAAACTAAATGGTGGTTGAAAGACTCCTTTTTTTGGGACTTTTTAATTGTGGGTTTTCCCCGGTTTTAAAGGTCATTTTCTGCGATCCAGGACAGGTAAAAATCAATTCCAGTTCAACTAAAAGGTGGTTGAAAGACTTTCTTTTTCCCCGGGACTTTTTTTAAACTGTGGTCAACAGGTTTAATGGTCATACCGCGGTCCGGGGCAGATATTGTTTAAAGTCCAGTTTTAACCCAAAATTTGGGGGTTTTTAAAAAATCCTTTTTTAGGGACTTTTTAAACAGTGGGGTTTCCCCCCCTCAGGGTTTTAGGGGTTTATGCTGGGTTTCGGACATGTTTATCCCAAAGTCCCCAAATTCAACTTTAAAAAGTGGTTGAAAAACTCCTTTTTCCGGGGGCCTTTTTTTAAACTCTGGGTAAAAAGGTTTTTAAAGGGCATATGCGGTACAGGGCAGGGATAAATCAATGTCCGTTCAAATAAAATTTGGTTGAAAGAAATCCTTTTTCCCCGAAATTTTAATCGTGGGTCAGACAGGGTTTTAAAAGGCATAAATGCGGTCCCCGGACGGTTTTAGTCAAAGTCCCTTTTAACTAAAATGGGGTTTCAAAGACTTTTTTTTTCCCGGGACTTTTTAAACTGTTGGGGCAGACAGGTTTAAATGGGCATACGCGGGCGGGCAGTTTTGTTTTTTGTCCAGTTCAACCAAAATGGTGGTTTTAAAGTCTCCTTTTTTTTTGGGACTTTTTAGTCTGTGGGTCATGCAGTTTTGGGGCTCATGCTGTGGCCCAGAAAAGGGATAGTCTATGTCCAGTGAAACTAAAATGGTGGTTGAAAGTCTCCTTTTTCCGGCACTTTTTAATCTGTGGGTCAGACAGGTTTAAGGGTCATACTGCGGTCCAGGACAGGTATAGTCAAGGGCCCAGTTCAACTAAAATGGGGGTTCAAAGACTCCTTTTTCGGCACTTTTTAATCTGTGGGTCATTCAGGTTTAATGGTCATACTGCGGTACAGGACAGATATAGTTAATGTCCAGTTCAACTAAAATGGTGGTTCAAAGACTCGTTTTCCCGACACTTTTTAATCTGTGTGTCATACAGGTTTGAGGGTCATGCTGAGGTACAGGACATGACATGTATAATCAATGTCCAGTTCTTCTAAAATGGTGGTTGAAAGTCTCCTTTTTCCAGCACTTTTTAATCTGTGGGTCAGACAGGTTTAATGGTCATACTGCGGAACAGGACAGGTATAGTCAATGTCCAGTTCAACTAAAATGGTGGTTCAAAGACGCCTTTTTCCGGCAGTTTTTAAATCTGGGGGTCATGCAGGATTGGGGCTCATGCTGTGGCCCAGGACAGGTATAGTCAATGTCCAGTTCAACTAAAATGGTGGTTCAAAGACTCCTTTTTCCGGCACTTTTTAATCTTGGGTTCATGCAGGTTCGGGGCTCATGTTGTGGCCCAAGACATGGATAATCAATGTCCAGTTAAAGTAAAATGATGGTTCAAGTAATACTGCCTTCAGGCACTTTTTAATCTGTGGGTCATGCAGGTTTAATGGTCATGCTGTGTACAAAACAGGGATAGTAAAATGGTCTGTGACTTTTTTTCTGTGTCTTTTATAACCAAATTTGTGTTTTAAAAATGTAGCACATATCCAGTTTACTGTTGTGGATGTTAATTCCAGATTCTCCAGCCCTGTTTGGGTGTAAGAATGAAGGTGTTGTTCCTCTCCCATAGATTTTAATGGTCATCGGCGATAATCTATTATCGACTATCGGAAATTGTCTTGGTAATTGCCGATATCGACTATCGACCCGATGACGATAGTCAACGTAAACGCTCATCACTAAAGATGAGCGATTTAATCGGGAAAAGATGAAATCGAGACGATTTTTAAGTTTTCCGAGATCTTGATTCGAGCTGATTTATTTCCTTTAAATCGGATCAAAAATCGCGATCGCGGAGTCGGATCGGTCCATTTTCGCAGCTTCCTGTGCTTTTGGCGGCCAGCCAATCAGTGCAGAGCACAGAGGGGGGGGGGGTCAAGAACGTCACCAGTGGGGGATGTACGAATCTCATTGGCTGCTAGAATCACATGACCCTGTTTTATCAATGTCACTGTACTTCCTGCTTAACGCCATTACGATTACAGACTGTGAACTGAACAGATTGTTCTCTCTGTACTGCTTTTTTCAAAGCAGGCAGGCCTCCATTTTACTGATTTTAAAAAAGGGAAAAACCTGCAGTAGTTATTTAGGTTAGGGTACAGCAAATTAGGGTTCCCTAAAAGTATTAGTCAGAGTTGGATTAGGCATACTGTATCATTGCATTCCCCCAAAAGTTTTTGCTGCATTTCTGAGGCAGTTCAGCGGGGTTTTGGGGGGCCTTGTGCAGCAACATGTTAGGGAAAAATCTTTTAAAAAAAATCACGGGGAATTTTTGGGTTTTGCAAAAATGTATCCGTGCCCAAAATGTCCTTGCTGAATTTAAAATAGGGACAGCGGGGGTGTACAGCACACTGTTAGGAAATTCCCAAAAAGAAAAGCTGCAAACACAAAAAATTTTTCTTTCCATTCCCCAATTTCAATGTTTGCAGTTTTGGGGGGGGGGGGGGGAAGGGCTGGTTTTAAAAGACACCGTTCTTCTATAAGACCCCTTTCAAGATATTCCATAAAAAAAAATTCCTTTTTTCTAACCCTTGTTGCTTGTCGCAAAAGACCACATTTCTTAGTATTCTGTAAGAAAAATTCGTTTCTACTCCTGGTTTCAGTTGTCGCATAAAAACCCATTTCTTAATATTCCGTAGAAAAAATTCTATTTGTAATCCTGGTTGTCAGTTGCAGCATGAGATCACATTTCTTAGATATTAAATAGAAAAAAATATTTTTCTATTCCTGGTTGTCAGTTGTCGCATAAGACCTCATGTCTTAGATAATCCGTAAAAAAATTCTTTTACTCCTGGTTGTTATTTTCGCTAAAACCACATTCTTAAATTTCCATAAAACATTTTTAGTCCTGGTCAAACAGTTGTCGCATAAGACCACATTTTAAATATTCCTAAAAAAATTCTATTTCTGCTCATGGTTGTCAGTTGTGAAAATAAGACCACATTTCTTAGATATTCCATATTAGAAAAAATTTCTATTTCTAGTCCAACTTGGCTGTTGTAAACTACAAGGGCATGAAGCCCAAGAACACGGTTGATTGGTTTGTCAGAGTTCTTCCAATAACACCCAATTTACATAGTTATTACCGTAGAAAAAAATCTATTTATTACTACTGAGCTGTCAGTTGTCACATAAAGTCCAATTTCTTGATAGTCCCATAGAAAAATTCTATTTCTGTCTGGTTGTCCTTGCTCGAAAATATTAGACACACTTTTCTTAGATATTCCGTAAGATAAACATTCTATTTCTAATCCAATTTGGCTGTTGTTTAAAATATACAGAACTAAGCAAGAATATTATTTGGTTGTTTGAGATTCTTCCTTAAGAAAGCATTTCAACAAATATTCAATAGAAACAATTTCTGTTTCTATCATATTGCCAGTTGGAATTAGAGGGATTCAGAACACTTGTGATTTGCTGTGTTTGGAGTACAATTCTTCAATAAGAGACTGTGAACAAATCTTCTAGACCTCTTTAATATTTATATTTTTGAACATGGCCTGTCATCACTTGGTAAGTTACGGTGACGTATCAATTTCTCGAAGAGTTGCATCAATCTTTTCTTTAGTGGTTAACACTCCCTGCATCCAGTGGTTTTAACTTCTCTTCCTCTCAGTCATGGCCACAAATATTGTCATCATCATCATCATCAGTACAAACTGAAGGAAAGATGGGCCAAATGTCACCCAATAAACAGACCGCACTAGATAATCCATTTTCTGAAAACCTCTTTGATGGCACAATGCGGTTGGGGTCAGAAGGCAATTCAAAAGATCAAGAGTAGTGTTGAGCGATTATTAATCGACAAAGTTGAAATCTGCGACGGTATATTTACGTTTGATCGGATTGAATTTTTAGATCATGCACAATACTTTTAGGTTTAAAAATATGTGCATAATCTATTAATATGCGCCCCATTTTCGGGCTTCCTGTCATTATTGGCGGCCAGCAAAACAGCTTACAGAATAGGCAGGGGTGGATGTATGTGTGGACTTCATGACTGGGTTGTGTTATGGTTGCGACTTGGCTGGAAAAATCACATAGACCTCGCTTTTACTTTGAAACAGCCCTTCCTGTTCATGATCAAGTTTGTCTCGTGTTTCATAGGAGCAGGACGTGTTAGTCAGGCTTTCTCCTCAAATGAAATCAGCGACACAGTTTCTTTGTTCACAAAGAACAGCTCAGCGAAATTATTCTATTTGTTACAGCGACAGTCTACTTTTTGCTGTGTCCTTAGAACTTAGTTAGATTCAGAGATTTGCAGATTTTAGGTAGTTAGGTCAGTGTATTTTAAAGGAGCATCTTACGCTGTAAATCACGAGGGGAGCGGGGGCGTGGGGGCGCCGCGGGTGAAACAGACAAAGCTCTCCTTAAAGAATACTGGATATTGTATTGCAGACATTGCTCTGCAATTTAAGCTTTATTATTACAGTTTACTGATGATAATATTACTTGGATATTTGGCAAGCCTGAACTTATATCGGAAACAGTTATTTTTCTAGTTAACTGCCAGGTCTATTTGTTAGGTTGCAAAACTCCAATTTTATTATAAGTATACATTTCAGATAGGTGTTCTTTTTGAATTTTGCCCCGTCCAGTTTGTTGTTAGGCTGTTTGCAGTTAAATTTTAATCCAGCAAATTTTTTAGTCCCCCACGGTTTAAAATGAAAAAAACCTTTTTTTATGTAACATTACAGATACGGGTTTTTTCCCTTTGGGCCCCCTTCCCGTTTGTTGTTTGAGGCCCCCCTTGGAATTTTTAAATTTTAATTTCCAACAATTGTTAGTAAACCCAGGTGAATTGATAGGGCCAAAAAAACCCTTTTTTTATCCGTAAAACATTTTTTGATTTCGTTGTTTTTTTTCCTTTTTCCCAGTCCCGTTTTTTTGATAAGCCACCTTGCATTAAAATTTTAATCCAGCAAATTTTTGTAGTCAACCCCAGGTGAATGATGGGTGCTAAAAATACCTTTATTATCCTTATACATTTCAAACTTTTTTTTTTTGCCTTTTTTCCAGTCCAGATTTGTTGATAGAGCCACCTTGCAGTAAATTTAATCCAGCAATTTTGGGTATTTACCACAGGGGAATTATAGGTTGGGCCAAAAAATACCTTTTATTATCCCTATACATTTTTAGATACGTGTTTTTTTTCACTTTTGCCCAGTCCAAATTTTTGGGGAAAAGCCACCCTTTCAGTTTAAAAAAGAATCCAGAAATTTTTTTTTTTTGAATTTTTTGGGATTTTAGAATAGCGGGGATTTGCCGGTTTTTTTTAATAAGAACTTTCCCAAAACCCTTTCCTTTCCCTCTCAAATTGGGGTTTTCTTTCTGAACAGGAGCGAAATGCAGGTGGAAGCTGCAAAGAGGGGGGTAAACATGGGGGGGTAGAGGGGACGAGGGGAAGGTGCTCCTTCCCGTGCTGGGGGGCAACACCAGCCAGCGGGTTGTCGGGTGCAAAGGGCCCTCGGGCCCGGTTTTGTGGGGAGGGCCCCCCGGGGGAATCTCATAACGAACATCGTCCCAACTTTTTCCTTCATTTTAATTTTCAACCGCATTTCCAAACGTCTTACCCCCTCGTCCTTTCCCCGTCACGGCCAAAAATGTCGTCATCAGCATCATTTTTTATCATCCGTTCCCCAAAAAGAAACGAAGGGAGCCCAAATTTTCAAATCGCTGTACCCCCCACTGTGGGTTAATCTTTTCTGAACCCTCTTTGATGACAAAATGCGGTTGGGGGCAGGGAAAGGGAAAGGGTTAAAAAACCCAAGGGGGCCGAAAGGGGTTTAATTTTTTCTGCTCTGACGCCCCCCGTTACTGGTTTCCCTGAAGGGGAGAAGGGAAACCCGGTCAATTTGGGCAAAAAAACCCGGGCGGCGGGGAACGCCTTGCACCCCTTCTTGTAGACCACAAACTCCTGGATGAGAATTAAAAGGGCGAAAAAAGGCCCCCCTGTGGTTTATGTTTATGATGATGACGATTTTTGGGGGCTCCAAGTGGGCTTTTTAGCCCGAATTTCTTGCCCCAGCGCTTTATCCCGGGCGAGGAGGGAAACGATGGGGGTAGTGTCGTACGGGGCCCGCCTCGAAAAGGGAGGGGTGGGCAGAAAACCGCTGAAAATGATTCCCCCCAGCCAGGCAGCAAACCCCACTCCTTGTTTTTCGCCCCTCAAAAAGGGGCCAGGACCTCCCCCCAAGCCTGGGCCCTTTTTGAAACAAGCCTCTGATTCACCCAGGTTTTTATAGCCGCCCTTTTCCGAAAAAGCATTTGTAAGGGGGAAGAAGCTTTTAGGGTTTTAAATACCCCCAAAATGCCGGGCACCTTTAAAGAATCCTATTGGAAAAAAAAAAGGAGGCAACACTTGGGCCCAAAAAAGGGCCCAAAAAACCCACGGGGTTTTAAACCACTGTCCCAAAAACCCCCGGGCCCGCCTCCTTTCCCCCTCCTCCCCCCAAAAAGGGGTTTAAAATTTAAACGGGCCCCTGTCTCTCAGAGTC
This sequence comes from Phyllomedusa bahiana, assembly GCA_025379985.1. Taxonomy (NCBI): domain Eukaryota; kingdom Metazoa; phylum Chordata; class Amphibia; order Anura; family Hylidae; genus Phyllomedusa; species Phyllomedusa bahiana. The sequence continues at coordinate 24,304 of JAODAL010054518.1, forward strand.
TGATCCCGGGATCAGCCCCACTTCAGCCTCCACTGTCACCCGAATACCACCACACCACCCGAAAAAAACCCTTCCCCACCCCTTTTTTCCCCCGCCGTTTGACGACTGCACGCCGTCAGCGGGGGAGTCAGCACCACCTTCGGGCCCTTTCCCGGTTTGGGAGCAGAAAAAAACCTTAAACCCCCAAAAAAATTTCCCCAAAACCAAAACCTGAAGGGCCCTTGCCAGGGTTTTTTGGCCCCTTTGGGAAAAGTTGCCTTTTTTTCCCTCTGGTG